>JABCKI010000322.1:0-17245 GCA_018282025.1 Sphagnurus paluster
TATTGGCTGTATATTTTCTGGCTTACAACCAGTATATAGTTTAAATATTTACTGGAAAGCAGACAGAAAACATTCTAACTATTTCCAGACTGCAAGAAAGAATTCCTGCCAGAAGTGTTAACCCGTAACCGTATTCTGAGTGATGTGACACAATCGCGCCATGTGACAATACGCGAGACGCACTCTTGCTTTTCAAGACAGCTAGCGTTGGGCTTGAAGCCCGCCTTGGACCTGTTAGACTTATAAACGCGCTTGCCCCTCAACTTCATTTTGCGCCTCCAATAATCGCATATTCTTTTAAGTGGCGCTTATAATCAGTGAAATACCATTCGCAGTGGTCAACTCAACATCTGGGCTTTCTCAATCCCTGCCGTTTGCGAGTCGCCACCGTAATCAACACCAAGCCACAAAAATCACTTGGGAAACATCAGTTTAATTTTAAAACCTCATCTTATCCAGGAAACAGTGCGTTCTAAGTGTTCCTTATTGCTCATTTACACTTCCGCAGGTCTCTTCACAATCTCCAAATAACGACCGACTATATTTCCACTCAATCCAAAAGAAACGAGAATATGATATACAATGGCTCTTCCAGTCTCGTCACAGCCCAATTCATCGGACTACTATGATGAGGAAGACTCTGCGTTCATCGAAGCCCTGACGAAGGCTGCGCTTCCTGGGGATATCGTCATTGACCCTGTTGAGAATCTTGGAGTCTTCAATTCGCAGGAAAGCGAGGAACTTGAGCCCCCTCCACCGGCGCAACCCTGTTTGAAGCGCTCGCGCCTCGACTACGAAGAAACGACACACTTTGCTCCAAAAACATCCCTTTCAGGGTATTCTCTCGTAGATCAAGTTGACAGGACATCCAGCCCGGATCTGAGCCAAGAGCTCGAGCCTCCCCCACCTACGCAACCATCGTTAAAGCGCTCGCGTCTTGACTATCAACCCGTCGAAGTCACTGCAGATGTCATAGGAGATATTTCCATTGAGCATGATGTTACAACTTCCAGCCAGGAACTTGAACCTCCTCCGCCTACCCAGCCCTCCCTTAAACGCTCGCGTCTAGAGGCATATGGAGAGCGGCAAAAATCAATCATGGCTGACCGCGACCCCGAGAACGACGATATATACGGAGAATCGCGTTTTGGAGAAATAGGAGAATACATGCGGAGGAAGCGTGCTAAACTGCAGATTCAGAATGCCGAGTTGGAATCAGCTAACAGAAGTGGGAGCACCCTTTTCAACGGTCTATCCATATACGTAAGTTTACCTGTTTTTCGCCCTCAGCGGTTTTTGATGTACTGTTCAAGATCAACGGATACACGCAGCCCTCGTTGCAAGATCTCAGGAAACTAATCGTGACACACGGCGGTATATTCAGACCCTATCTTGACAAGAAATCCATTGTGTGAGTGAACTATTCGGCAACTTTCATTAAAAATTAACAAATCCAGTACCCACATCGTCACTTGCTCTCTTACGGCGGTTAAGATGCGTGAATTCCAGAACATGAAAGTTGTTCGCCCCGAATGGCTGGTCGACAGCGCAGAGCGAGGTGTCCTACTTCCTTGGCGAGACTATGTCTTCAGTCAAACGAAGCGATCGGAAAGCGCTCTAGGCTCAAAAGTCAACCAGAAGAACCTACATGAAATATCGATGTGTAGCTCATCGCCCGCACCGCCACGGAACACTAGTCCACCACCCGTGCTATCCACCAAACAATTCGGGTTCATTCAACATCCACAGCCTGCGATGACTCCGGTGCGAAATAATCCGCCACCTTTGTATCAACGGCCGAGAAAGGAGATGTTACGGCCTCGCAAACCTCCATCGCGGGGAACAGAAGCTGGCAAGGACAAAAGCTTACCGGTACAAGCACCGGCTGCCCAACAAGAACAGCCTAAACCACACTCAAGAGGTCCAGAGTCTGCTCCTGTACAGCCCGTGACCGTAACCGTACCTGCACCTGCACCTGTTCCAAGGCCACAAGCTGCTGCCCTACCCAAGGTAGTACCAAAGTACGCCGCGCATACCTCAAACGCACATGCCGCGCGGGCAATGGCGAACCCCGAATGGCGCAAGGCGCACACGTCGGCGGCGCCAGAATTTATCGAAGGGTACTATAAGAACTCGCGGCTGCACCACCTCTCGGCGTGGAAGGCAGAGCTGAAGCATCTTGTGCAGGAGGCACAGGAGCGTGCCGAGGCTACAGCGGCTGGACAGCTTGTAGGGAAGATCCAATCCGAAGAGCTCGGAAAGGGTGCTAGTGAAACGGCTGGTGTGAGCATGCGTGGCGCGGAGCTGGTGATGAAGTCGCCTGGGAAGGGGAAAGGGAAAGGAAAGGGAAAGGAGAAGGCAGTCGATGATCGGGTGATCATGCATTGCGACTTTGACTGTTTCTTTGTGTCGGCGGGGCTGTTGAGCCGACCGCATTTGAAGGGAAAGCCGGTAGTGGTGTGTCACTCGCAAGGTTCGCAAGGAGGTGCTTCGAGTACGAGCGAAGTTGCCAGCGCTAGTTATGAAGCTAGGGGCTTTGGGGTTAAGAACGGAATGAGGTGGGTTTCTATCTCCGTTTTTTCCCTTCGGACACTTAGTAGACGCATTCAGTCTTCGACAAGCTCGAGAGCTGTGTCCAGGGATTGTCACTATTCCCTATGAATTTGAGAAGTGAGTTAACAAATGTTGTGGTCTTTGTTATCACCTAACAAGGCTCCAGATACAAGAATCTATCTCTCAAGTTTTACACGATTCTGATGAAGCAAGCCGACGACCTTCAGGCTGTCTCTGTCGATGAAGCCCTTATTGATGTCAGCAGCGTCGTTTTTCAACTCAGGTCTCATAGTTCCCAGGCAGGCGTCGATCCTGCCAAAGACTTTGCTGAGACGATCCGCGCGCAGGTCCGGCAGGCCACAGGTTGTGAAGGTATGTTCCCTGCAGCTCCTACAAAGCTGCGCTTGTGCTCATCTATTGCAGTCAGTATTGGCATTTCACATAACATCCTCCTCGCACGTCTCGCGACTCGCCGCGCCAAGCCTGCAGGGTCGTACCACCTCGTTCTAGAGGACGTTCCAGAGTTCCTAGCACCGCTGTGTGTCAACGATTTGCATGGCTTTGGCGCGTCGATGAAGCAGAAGGCACAAGAGAAGCTAGGATCCGTGATCCTCGGAGACCTCATGGACAAAAGCAAGGCTTTGCTGTGTGATGCGCTGGGGAAGGTTGTGGGTGAAACACTCTACAATTCCCTTCGCGGCATTGATGATAGGAAGCTCGAGTCTGACAAGCCGAGGAAGTCGGTCTCGTGTGAGATTAATGTATTTCTTTGGCCCCGGGTTACTATTCATAGATGCTGACGAACCACTACACAGTATGGTATCCGATTTGAAGATGGGCAGCAGGCGGAAGCGTTTATCTACCAAATGTCAAAAGAAGTTGCGAAACGCCTGGACGACATTGGCATGGTTGGTCAGTCAATCACTCTTAAAATCATGAAGCGTGATCCCAAGGCACCTGTAGAGCCACCAAAGGTCCGTTTACGTACTCAAAACTACTTACATTGGCAACTCAGAGCTTTGTATGGCAGTTTCTCGGACATGGTGCTTGCGATTTGTACAACAAACAAATATCTCTCATTGGACCTGGTGGTCGACCAACCAGCGATGAGCGGGTCATTGGCGAACATGCCTATCGCATCCTACGTTCATTCAACTTCGATCCGAAAGAGCTGCGGGGCATCGGAATACAGATTCAGAAACTCGAGAAGCCCGCCGCCGCAGGCCCAAGTACTGTCCAGCAAGGGATGCTCCCTTTCTGCCGTCTCCCTCTTCCAAAGAATGGTGTTCCACCCCAAGTGGCACCGCAGATCAACCTACACCCTCCTTCTGACGATATACCGAATCCTGAGCCCCTTAAACCTGGTGTGGAGCTCCCGTCCTTCTCACAGGTTGACATGGATGTATTCAATGCCCTCCCTGACGATGTTCGGAAGGAACTAGAGAACGAATACGAGCGCCGATCAAAGTCTCCTGCTATTGTGGGGCCTCCCGCACCGGGCGTTCCCCCCCGCAAAGACATATTCCCAGGCAAGATCTTTGTACCAGCCCCCAACTACCCGCGGATCGTCCGCCAGCAGCGGCCCCGAAGCCGACCCGTTATCCAGCCCAAGCAAGATTTCCTTCTCCCAGGCATTCCAAACCACAAGAAGAAGCGCGTACGCGCAGGCGCATCGAAACTGCCCGATGCTGCGCTGAAGCAACTCAACATTGACCCAGACGTATTTCGCGGTTTACCCCCTGCTCTGCAGCACGAACAACTTGCTATGCTGCGCATCATCAGGGAACGAGGAAGAATCCCGTCACCTCCTTCGCAGCGTAAGATTCTTAAGCCGCACAAACGGAAGCCAATTCCAGCACATCTACTCTGGCGGCCACCGCCTCCACGGGCGCGGTGGGTCGCCCAGCCCATCCTCAGGCAGCAGGGCAAGGAGAAGAAGGAAAAACTCTTGTTTACGGAGACTAGCGATATCCAGAACGCGATTGAGGGATGGGTCAAGACATACCAACATTGGCCACCGAAGGAGAAGGATATCGAGTTCTTCACAAAATACCTTGTTGCGGCCGTGGATGGAGAGAAACACACTGATGTGGCAATGGAGAGGGCTGTTGCGGTATTAAAGTGGTGGCTTGTGCTTTTGAGACGTCATTTTGGTGGCTCAGAGTATGTGGAGGAGGAGGGTCATGTAGATTTGAGCCAAGGAGACCAGGTGGGTGAAATGTGGTGGAAAACATTTCGGGAAGTTAAGCAGAAGATGGATGTCGTTGCAAAGAAGAGGTTTGGAGGTTGCTTATCACTCAAATGATATGTTCAATACTAGATCTTAGGATTCTCGTGGATTCAGGATCATTTTAGGACAATCATGGACGTAAAAGGCTCATCCTCGAGGAGAGATTCGCTTAAATTCCAAAACCTTGAGTATTTCCAGCACGTTGAGAATCACCAATCCATCCATCAACATGCATCATCCGGCAAAAGCTTACATCTGCTCTCTCCCAGAAGAAATTCTCACTATGATCATGTTCGATGTCCTCTCGTTGCTTGCAGACGATGGTGTGCGAAAAAAAAATCTGACAGCCCTAACTTGTTCTCAAAAAGTTTTCTTGTAGCAGAAACATTTGCAGTTCCCTTCTCTCCACAGTACACAAACTATCGACCACATGCAGGCGATTTCGCTTAACGCTCCTCCCTTGGATATACACTCAGGTCTTGTTCAAGAACATCTATAACTGCCCTCAAGCACGTGGTTTCCTCGAACTGGTTCCTAATTATTTAAATCATGGACACCACTGTCGTGCCCTTGCCATCGCTGTGCCACGCCGAGGGTCTCTCCACGATCTAATCTGTGCCCAGCTTCCCAACCTCGAGAGTCTTGAAACGCTCGACATCCACTTCCAGCCTAACCTTACTATCAATCACTACGCGGCAGTACAGCGCATAAGGCCTTCCATGAGCAATATTCATTGAGACTAAGAACCTCGTCACGGCCAAACGCTGGTGGCTCGTAGTACCAACCCTGACGACCTCTAACTAGCGATGCCAGTTCCGAGGCTTCTTTGTCAGAAGGATCTGGCTTACCACCGGGTCCGATGCATGGAATTCAGTGGCCTCCCCTGGCCTGACTTTGCACAAGGCCTCCTATGCGTACCGCACCCCTTGGAAAAGTGCATACCCTTAGCCTCCATCTTCCCTCAGGGGGCCGAAATTTGTCATTGAAAAGTGCAGCCACCTTTCACCGTGTATTCCCCAACGTCGAGGATCTGACACTTGAAGCGCATCGGCCGTACACAGAGAAGTGGGTGCGAGCAGCGTTTCCAGAACCGAACAAGCTGACGCGCCTCATGCTGCGCGGGTATCGGGAACTCCTGGATGAGGACCATGCGAGTTTACTTTCCATCGACACCTTTGCCTAGTGTCGTTGCTCCAAAAAGCCTGGGCCAGGCGATTTCATCCCTCCTCATTACGAATGCAACCTCTCTAACTCACCTGATTATTGGATCTTCGTTGTGTGGTGACATCGTGCAAGGGTGGGAGGAGCGTGTAGATTTCCCTGCACTCAGAACACTGAAGTTTCTGCACGTTGATTTTGGATTGGAGGAGTGATTTGAGCGACTCATGATGCCATTCGCTCAGTGTCAGCCATTGAGCGACCTGTGGCTCAAATACTGCCTACAAATTCCTGAGCAGTTCGCGACCTGGTTCGATCCCATGAACAAGAAGAACGGAGTGAAGCTCTGGCTTGCGTTGGCATTCCTCTCCATGGAAGGTACCAAGACCTTCTACGGGCCTGGGGACGACCTATATGATAGCCTGGACGAATTCTTGCAGGAAGAAATGGAGGAGCCAGACGAAGGGGATGGCTATTGAAGCGCAGAGTGGACAAATAAATTGGAGAAGTTCTGCAAGGCACGCGAGATCGATTTATTGGGCCATTGGGAATTTTTCGAGTTTTGTTAACTTGCTTACTTGAGGGAAATATATGAAGATATGTTGTTTTGTCTGCTGCCCGGCCAGGTTCAAGTGCAAGTAGAGCGATGATTATTTGAGCTCTCCCACATAAAAGCATTTTCTCAGGTTTAGATCAGGTCGGGTTTTGAATGAATGTGTACAGCAATATCACTAGTGAGTATAAGGAAATGCAACTGGTGTGATGTATCATATTAGAATGGTATAACGTATGGGGTATTATTTATATCCTATGCCTTTAAAGAGGGAAGGCAGGCATTGGTAACAGAGCCTGTAGATATACTCGTATATGGAAAACGATGTGACAGGGTTATAGGGGTCCAGGAAGAGGTACTTCAAAGCGAAGCATGATGACGGCACGTCGTGGGGTCGTTGGCTGGGTTGGGCGCACGGTAGTCGAGGCGAGATATGCTACAGATAATTCAATTAAATGGAGAAGAGAAACCGTGTTTGTGCAAGGAATGATAGGCGCAGTTGGAGTGTGAATAATTAGAAGTGCGATGCATGTGGGTAGTGTTGTGTTGTTGTTCATTATACTGGTTGCAAGGTGTTGAGAGAGAATGCCTGGGTATCGGTTGTGTCGTGTTGGTAGTATTTTTCAATGTTCGAGTCCATTTTGTGAATGAGGAAAAGAGATGGCGGTGTTGGAGGAAACCTGATCACCAGGAGCGCAGGTTTCCTGACGAGGACCACATCTGATCCGAGTTGATGCTATAGCGTCTCCTGTTTGTCATGACGTCGCGGTCCTGCGCGCGCACGCTCAGAGGTAAGTCCATCGCCAGGGTGAACTCCTCCTCAGAGTACTTCCCATAGCTAGCGTAACCAGTGACGTCTAGCTGCCCGATGTTGAGGTTCACGTCCACCTTCGTATATACTGGGGGCTGTGACATATCTAGCACCTCCTGGGGAACCGGTTGACAAAGCAGCGACGAGGACGTCAGTTGTTGTTGCGGCGGAGGTACGTGGGTCCGTTGCTTGTACATGCTGCTTGTGCGCATACGGGGGCGGACCTGTGGCCGCTCTATCTCGAATGCCACACGCATGCCCGCACCATCGCTATCGATAGAATCCGAATCATCGTTGTCAATGCACTGAAGACCCCCCTCCAAATCGACTTCAAATCCATCAAATTGAAGCTGTAGTTCCCGCGCGTCGAGCACGACTTCATCGGTGCAGTCGTCTTCGATGTCCTCCTCGCTGACTGGGAACAACCTCCCCACTGAGCTTCGTCTCGGTGGGCGCTTCACCCTTGGCTCAAACCCATCCGGATATTCGTCGTACTCGGGCCACTCCTGCAACTGGACCACTGGCGCGACAGGCTCGCTGGGTGCGTATTCGTATTGCTCGCACGTCCAGGAGCGCTGCGCGAGCGGTGAGCTCCTGAAGGGCATCGACATGCGTATGTCGGAGGAACCTCCATGCAGAGCCTTGTTCAACCATGCCCGACGGCGGCTGCGGATCTCAAGCACAAAATAGTGCTGCTTTATGTCCTCTGCTTGCTGCTCCTGACGTGTATCGTCGAGAATAAGGAGACGTCGGAGGCGACTGGTAAGCTGCGCCTGTTTCGTGTACAGGGCATGGTCGTTCTCTGATAGAAAACGGCGCGATGACCCGGTTACGTGGTTGTACCGTTTGGGGAAGTACCCTGATGCCTGCGTGGGATGTCGGAAGGAGTGGTGGGAGGAGGGTGTGTGAACTGAGCTGCCATCGGTGTCGGTGTCGAGAGTCTCGCCATCATCATCCGAGACTGAGGGTGTTGGAGGGAGAGACGCAGCGGTGATGGAGAAAAAATCAGATTCCTCAGGGTAGTAGTGCAACAGTGGGTCGTTATCAAGAGACCCGCCTGCCTGTTTAACAAGGCGCTCCATGCTTTCCATGGTTTTCCGCAGCATACTCTGGATAACCCAGGTATAATAGCCACCACGCGGAAAGCGGCGAGCTAGTTCGGTCAGCACGTATCGACGAAACGCGTCCACTAGTTGCGAGCGGGCTTGTCTACGTCGAGCGCGAGGGGATATAGTGGATGTGAATTTTCTCTCATGCATAGGAGTTGGTGGAGGAGACGGAAGTCTGGAATATGATGATGGGCTATAGAGTGGAATGATGGAACTATGATAGAAATTGTAAGAGCTAATATAAGAAATAAAACGAGAGCAACACGCACGCAACCAAGGTCATGAGAAGAGACCTTTGTTTTTTGTGTCGAGTGACCTTGGTCGGTGGCGAGGTCAACTCGAGGCGTTTCCGTTCCTTTTCTAGTTCCCTCATCTTCTCCTCCTCCCGTTCACGGTCAATGTGGAGCGATGACTCGTTAACATCGAGGATTATCCTCTGCAGAGCCTTAACACACCGTGCTCCTGCAAAAGGCAAGTGCTCGACTGAACCGTCCAAAAATCGACACGAAATAGCATTCGTTGAGAGGTCGAACGTCACGTCCTCTAGAAGACTTATGATACCTGCAGACTTGTCTAAAGCATGCACGCGTGCAGGTATTTCTAGTTCATCACGACGCAGGTTCTGCAGGAGAGTAGTCCATGACAAAGGGTTGGGAAGGTCGGGTTCAAGGTCTTCGAAAACGACAGCGAAAACTACGGCAGACAGATGGGCATCTGCAGTTTGAGGTACGATTTGAACAAGCATAGAATGGTTGGGAGAATATGGGGTGAAGAGAAGAGAAAGCCAACGAGATGGGCCGCCTTCCAAGCGCGGCAGGGGAGGCCAGCCGCCAGGGTCAAGCAAGGCCTGTCAGTGTTTGCCGAAATTTCGTCAACGAGGCGAACTTAGCCCAGTTTGGCCACACATCTTGCTTCCCGCCGTCGCGGAGGCCGCGTCTCCTATCGTTAATACTGAGCAATGTCAGGTCTCAAGCGCACTCTCTCGACGCGTACAACACGTCTCACTGCGCGTGCTAGCCCACACAACTCGGGTGTTACTCTCTTCGAGTCTAACGAGGACCCTGCATCACCACGACGTTCAAAGCGTATCAAACTCGAGCCCAAGCTCGAGGACGACACTCTTCCTAGCATCCCACAGACTCAGAAGAGCAAGGCCAGAAGCAAGCCGGCTTCCGGCTCATCTGCATCAGGCTCTTCTAGGAAGGCGGCCGCACAAAAGTCGCCTCGCAAGCCGAAGCCCATTCAACAGTCTCTCGCAGTTCCACACCCTGCTCCGCCGCAATGGGAGGAAACTTATGCAAAAATCAAGCAGATGCGATCACGTATAACTGCACCCGTAGACACGATGGGATGCGCCCAGGCGCAACACAAGGAATCCGACCCCAAGGTCAGTTGGGCTGCTTATCACAGGCTTTTCCAATGTTTAATAGCCCCGTGCAGAGTCGCAGGTTTTCGACGTTGATATCTTTGATGCTGTCATCTCAGACTAAAGATGAAGTCACCGACGCGGCTGTAGCAAAGCTTCGCGACGCACTTGGTGGCAGCCTCACAGTCAATGCACTTATTGCAGCTGATGACACCGTCATCTCTGAATCTATAAATAAAGTTGGCTTTTGGCGTCGCAAAACCGAGTACGTATTTTGATTGTCTGCACGAACAGAATAGAATAATTCAACTGACTTCTAGTCAGATATATTAAAAAAGCTGCTATAGAGCTTCGCGATAAATTTGACTCTGACGTACCTAAAACTGTAGATGATCTTTGCTCGCTACCCGGTGTAGGCCCCAAGATGGCATTTCTGACTCTCCAGGTTGCCTGGAATTTGTGAGAAATCATATTACCAACTTGAGCTAACAATGCTTGACCAACGCGTTCTCTATACAGGAACGTCGGTATTGGCGTAGATGTGCATGTTCACCGGATAACGAATCGGCTCGGTTGGCATAAACCACCCACGAAGACTCCCGAGGAAACAAGGTGGGCCTTGTTATCAGTGATTTGTTCTTCTCGTGCTCTAGCTCATAGCCTCTTCGTCTAGACTCAACCTACAATCTTGGCTCCCAGCGGAACACCACTACGATATTAACCCCATGCTCGTTGGCTTCGGTCAGGTACGATCTTTATCAATATATCCTCAACTTTCATCTTACAAGCTGCCCTTCTAGATCATTTGCCTTGCCATAAGCCCGCGCTGCGATATGTGCGAACTGAGCACGGCCGGCATCTGTCCCAGCGCGCAGAAGGTCTCGAAATCGAAGACCCGCAAGCCTATCTTCCTTGGCCCCGAAGCATCTGCCTCTGACTCGCCGCCGAAGATAGAGATTACGCTGGAGGAGGACGAGAAGGATCCGGGAATCCTCTATACCATGCGCGAACTGACCCCAACTATCTCACCCAAGGTGGAGGTAAAAGCTGAAGAGACGTGGTAACACATACCCAAACATCCTCTGCTCGTTTCTTGCTCTCTGATATGGTTGCTTCAACCTCGTTTCACATCCAGATCTATGTATTCTATATCCTATCGCATATATCTACACCATAATTCGTAATTCTTCTAATTCGATGACATTTCTTGTACTTCCTATTCCTTCGACCTTTTCGTCATTATGCAGCTGCCATCGCTGCGTCCCAGAACCCTTTCTCTAAGCGCGTACAACGCTGCCATACCTCGTTCCACTCCTTGTAGCGTGCCTTGGACGGTGGGTCGGCAGCCGCACACGCCTCGATGAGTTCTTCAAATATCAAACACAGTCAGCTTCTACAGCGAACATGTTCTTGCAATGAATATGTCGCTTACCCAAGCCCATCTTGACAGCTCCTTGATACCCCTCGCCCGAATAGTCATCCATCCAAGGCTTGTACGGGTTCCCCTCAAGGACGACCCAGCTAGCGGGGCGCGCCGCCTCTTTCTTAAGCCAAAGCCCGACCTCTCCATACCCGAGCAGACATGCGAGGAGTGCCATGAGCAGTTTCGTCGTGTCCCCTAGATTTCGGTAGCTCTTCAGACTCCAAGCTCCAAGCTCCAGAATTCCGCCAGGCACAACGCACCCTGTAGCCCAATATCGATCAGGTACGCCCCATATGCGGAGGTCGCCGCTACCTCTGGTGTGCGTTTGAGCATGTCTTCGGTGATACCGTAAGACTTGCAGAACGACTTGTGGGTGGCGATCTCTTTGAGCACGTTAATGATCGTCTGTGTCGCGCGACCGATTGAATCGAACGTGTTCGACTTCGCAACCAGAAGCCTGATATGTCGTCATACACTCAGGATCAGGTTAACACTGAGAAGAGAAGTGAAGACACACCCGTACGCGCGGGAGTAGTATTTGAGGTAATGGTAGTCCTGTCTTTAGATTACACACGCGTTATCGCAAGTCCAACGTGAGATACAGCGCAAAACGCAGGAGCGGCGAGGAGAGAAGCCTGACATGATGAAGTGGATGAATGCACTGCGAGGGAGCGTTCCCTTTCCGAGCAGCTGAACGAATTCGTGTTGCACGTATTGTTTCCACTCTGCGGCATTGCTTTGGATGAGCATGTACGTCAAGGGATGTCGATTAGTTGGCGTTGCGCTATTAGTAGGTGCACCCTGTATAAGTACGTCATGCAGGAAAGAGAGAGATGAGGTATACTACCTAGGTATGATCCTCGGCACAAGAGAGTGGAAGTGGTTTAGAGGTCCATGTCCGTGTCCTATGGACTCCGCTTTTTGAATTCCGAGGTGGGTATATTCTGTGGCTTTCTTCACTGCTTCTTTCACTGGTTTGTCTTAGATAAAATATATGCAAGCCAGGATAATTGAATTCACGTACGTTCATCTTTACATGCGAGGCGACTAGCAATGGCTGCGCTGAGTGTGCATCCCGTCCCGTGCGTGCTCGATGAATGTATGAAAGGCCTTATGAAAAGGGTGGTTTTAACCGCACGCGGCTCGGTTCCAGATTCACAGAGTACATCGACCACAAGGCGCGGCCACAGATTTTCCGTTTCCCCTACCCGTAAAATTTCCATGTTCTCGAGCGGTAGGCCGTGCGACACGACTTCAATATCTGACTTTGGATCGACGTCGAATATATCGCCCATAGATGCAACGACGTGTCCGCCCTTGAGCAGTACTGCCTGAGATCCGAATCGCAGCAGGTTTTTAGCAGCGATGATCATATCATCAAGACTGGTAATCTTCAAAGCCATTCCACAATGTGCCAAGAGCAGCTCCGCCTCGGATTTATTCGGAGTGATTATTTTCGACAAGGGAAACAGATCATCTGCGAGAGCTTGGATCGCATCAGGGTGCAGGAGGCTGTGGCCCGAGGTTGATACACACACGGGGTCGCACACCAGCGGGGGCATGGACGCTCTATCGTAATGGCCAGAAAGCGCTTTGACTGCAGCCCGCACGTTTTCGGCGTCGTATAGCATACCTGTCTTGATGGCATGCGTCTCGATATCTACAAGGATAGACTGGATCTATCACAGATAAAGAAAGTGTGTAAGGGTTTCGCTGTTAGTTGTAATAATTATACAAAATGCAAGATACCTGTTTCTCGACGAAACCAGGAGGAACTGCATGGACTTCCTGCACGCCCGTAGTATTCTGCGCCGTCAGCGCGGTCATGGCACTCGTTCCATAGCACCCATTCGCAGCAAAGGTTTTGAGGTCAGCCTTTTTGCGATGTCAAAAACTAGTCACACGTAAGTTTGACTTCTTACCTGAATACCAGCGCCGCCAGAAGAGTCGGAGCCCGCAATTGTAAGGACAGATCGTACAGACATAATGAGCAGGAGTGAGGCAGATTGAATCTGAGATTAGACGCGTTCGCCAGTGCGTCTGTTTCGAACTCGGGACCTCAATCCTTCATTTTGCGGCACGGCAACGTTGCGGCAATGTGCATCACCCGAGCCGAGCCGAGGCCTCGATGAATGGATGTCCCTGACGGCGACGCTGCGAGTAACAATATTGCTTCTGTTCAACATCTGTCATACTGTTTGCCCTTAAATTCGATATCGCAGGCTTTCAAGCTCAACTCGAGAAGTACAGCCGTGGGCCATAAATCTATGCACTCCAGACTATGTGGTGCTTACCTAAAAACATGCAAGAGAAAAATTACCAGAACACAGGAACTTGGTGGCTTGAAGTAGCACCGGCGACCAATAGGAAGGTTGGCATTTCTTTTACCGGGAGGGAAGTAAATGGGGACATGTTCGAGGAAAGGAGGAGTGCAGTGTGATCGTGTACTCGGTCTGAAAATAAACACGAATGACATGGGTACTGGAACTTCGTCATCAGCGTAACGATGCACTAAAGGAACAATTGTGAGTTGTCTGAAGCTTCCGAGATTTCAATCTCACAGTTTTTGTGACCTGCCAGATCTGCTGAGCGCACTGAGTGTACATGTATTCTTCAATTCAATCGCAATATGCAGCACCCAGATCAAGGATAAAGCTTACAAAGGATAAGTGGCCGCAAGAATCGTGCAGTGGGAGCTCTCTCCCCTCTTTTCAATCCCCTTGTGGAATTGCGCTATATGCCGCTCAATTTCCACGACAAAATGACACTTGCCATGGTTTTGTCGGCTACTAGGCGGCCATGGAAAGTCGAGCTCTGAAAGTGTGGACCGGCAGTGTCTAGGGGTCTCTAGGGCTGGGTGGTGCCGTGGCCTTTTTCTGGGGAACAACTGACTGCCTTGGAAAGGCATTGCCCTCCCTAGAGCTCAGTGGAAACTAAAATACTGATAGTGCGTGGAAGATGTGTACGGACTGACTCTTATCTAAGAGATAGTTTGCTATTGATCATTAGCGACCAGTGAGTCATTTTTTGGTGAGGTTACCGGTTACCGATCCTTAGCAATCAAGCAATTTCCTGACATCGTTTATTTGACAACCTAGGTTCAGTGTAGCGTGTGTGGCGGACTTGCGCCGAATATGGATATCAGCTTTAGAATATATGCTCCTCTCTCACAAACGGACGCCATGGCATGTAGTGAAGCGTTCAAATGGAGCTCCCCACACCGGAGCCATGTGGTGTCCTATGCGCGGGGAAGATATATAAACTGTCCCTAAATTCCACTGTATCGTAGGATCCCCTTCTCCTCCAATGGTCGTACCCTCTGCGCTCGTCTTTCTTTGTGTAGCTTTGCCTGCGCTTGCCTTCCCTCCTTCAACCCATGAACGAGGGGTGAAAATTCACGCCCCTCCTAGGCCAGTAAATGTCGGGACAATACCTATCCCAGGTACGAAAGGCTATTCCAGTGCCTTTGCCTCTGAAAATAATGTTAAGCTCATTAGAGCCTGGCCACCCGTTCATCGCACCCGGACCAAATGATCGCCGAGGTCCTTGTCGTGAGTCCTATTCCTGAACTGGAATGCCAATCACTGATGATGCATCCCTAAATTATCGCAGCTGGCCTGAACACATTAGCCAATCACGGATACCTTCCCAGAAGGTGTGTGCATCTCTTACGCAAAACTGACACCAGGAACTGATTGTTTTGCAGTGGGGTAGCGAGTTTTGAACAAATCGTTAACGCTGCCACTCATGTATTTAACATGGACTATGACCTCGCGGCCGCTCTGTCTGCCAATGGTGTGGTGAGTACCGTATTCACACATGCTATGGTAGCAGCCATTCATGCGCGCTACAGCTGGCTCGGGGAAATCCTTTAATTAATGAGTTATCTATCGGTCTGGATTCACCGCTGGTACCACCACTCCCTAAAGACATCGACGGCCCTCTGGCTCGAGGGCTTGGCAAGCACGGTCGCTTTGAGGGTCAGTCGAATTCTTCTTCGTTCACTATGCTGTTATTGACTTTGACCACTCAGGCGATGTGTCCATGACACGTCAAGACGCAGCTATTGGCGACAATGTCAACTTCCAACCTGATCTCTTTGCAGAAGTACATCTCTTATTTCCAGTATCTTTGACCCACTGGCTGACATCAGATCTCACAGCTCCTGGCACTTGTTGACGAATTTGGCGATGATTCCCCCGTGACAGGCCCACGAAGCGTCGTCAACTTGCGCGTTATGCAAGAATCCAAGTACAGGAGGTTCTTGTCCTGCCAGAAAGAAAATAAGCAGGTAAGCAGTTACGCTTTGTCTCAAATCATATTCTAATTACTGTACTAGCTTGATTACAACGTCGGGCGCGTGCAACTCAGCTACGGAGAGGCCGCCTTTACCCTAGAATTCATGGCGAACGGTATGCATCTATACCAGATTGAAATTATGTCATGAGTGACTCAACAGTTTTATAGGAACTGATGGAATTCTAACCGTCCCCACACTGACATCCTTCTTCCGTGACCAAAAATTCCCCGACAACTGGCACCGCCGCCCTACTGTCGCGACATTCAATATCGTTGGCGAGACATCATTCAATGTTTACTCGCCTTATCCTGTAGGACCTGGTGCAAACAACGCCGATGGTGTTTACGTACCCAATGGTGACGATGTACTGGTACGTTTTTCATGTTCGACACATCAAACTTTACCATAAGGCTGACGGTACTGCAGGATGTGTGTATCTTGTATAACAACTTGGTGGCCGTCAAGCTCCCTGCAGTACTCCTTAATACTACTGGCCTCCTGAGGGAAAATATCGACTTCCTGCTCGGGCAGATGCATAACCTGTTTCCCTCATGCCCTACCGCGTATCCTGCTGGACCTGCCAACGTATGATTAGGGAGGGTGGAAACTGCGGTGCGTCGGGAATTTTTGTACTGTCGCTGTGGATTTATAAATTCCTCGAAATGTAAAATATGATATGCAGTCACACTTACATTTTTTATTGTCCGTGATTATCCTCTGTGTCTTTCGAGCGCCTAGTGGGCGCATCTGCAGTGCTATCAAACCAGTGTGAAACACGTTCTGTGCGAACAACATCAAAGTTTATCAAGGCGCTTCGAAAATCTCTCGGATAAAAGAGTTCCGGGATTTGACCGAGTTGGGCTCAAAGTGGCGCTTAGGCAACAGTAGAATTACATAGCCAATTTTCAACATATATAGAGTGGCAGCAAGAAACAGGGGAATGGCAAGTGAGAAAAGTATCAAGTGGAAGAATTTCGATAAATTATCGTTTAATAGAAGGCATCTGACCTGGCAGATGCGGTGTGATCTGAAATTATAGATGAATGAGTAGATATATAGATGATTAGATCAGGCCGTAATGCGCACTTTCCTGAAAGCATTTACAATTGATTAGCATGGACGCCCCCGAACCAGAGTGCCTGACTCAGTTGCCTGCGCAACTCTTCATTCTCTCTCTCTTGCTCATCATGGCGCTGAGCCTTCTCCGATTTTTCAGCCGCCTCTTGCAGCTAAAAACACACACAATAAGTCAGTAAATACATATAGGAAGAGTGAAAGCACACTTTTTTCCGAATCTCCTTTTTCTTTTCTTCAACAGGAGCTTCCTTAGGATACTGATTCTGGATTGGAATGCCAACATACGTCCCGGCAGCAGTGGTGGGCACTAAATCAGTTGCAGCCTTGCGTTTACTATTGACACCACCATGAATATCTGCTAGGACACTTGAAACGGCAGCTGTGAACCAATAGCATTGGCCATTGAGGAGGTCATAACCACTTTTGTTTTCATGCGTACACTCAACGACAATGAGGTCGAGAAGAGTAGGATATGGGATTTTGAAATCAACCCTCTTTGTTTGTTTAAACCCCTTGGAGGGCCAGCAATGGATGCGCCATGCAACGTCATTAGCTGGGTAACTGATAAAAGGTATAAGGAAGTTCATATTACCTTGAGTAGAAGACTTAGTAGAAGATGTTTAGTTTGCTTAGAGCTGTAGAGGTGACTGAAGTAGGAACTGAGT
>JABCKI010000323.1:0-17174 GCA_018282025.1 Sphagnurus paluster
GCCAATTTGGAGCCTTCCCTCATCCGCTAGCCTATATTGAGTGGTTCACTCCCCTCAGTCGAAAGGACAACATCACAGGCATGTATCTCGTCACCCGTTCCACTCGTCAACGTCGCAGGAATGCAGCTGTAGTTCCTGTTAGTCATATTGTACGAGGTTGCCATCTCATGGCAAAGTGTGGTGCCGCTATTGATCGCGAATGGATCACAGACAATGTATTGGACCTTGCCAGTCAATTCTATCTCAATCATTACGTCCACGTAGATACATTTGCATTTTTCAAGTACCAAAGTACAACATGAATAGATAGATATTAGAAGTGTGACGTGTCGGTTGCTCAACATAACAGCCATAGAAGTTCAAAGCTCGGATAGCATTCCCTTACTCTCCTGCTCATTGGTAGTGTTCTGTAACACTTGAGGCACACTACCAAGAACCAGAGTGTTTCATGGCAGTGCAATAGGGTCCCTGGAGCGGTGCTGAGGGTGTTGCTGAGCTACCTAGCCCAAATTTCACTAGATCAAGCTACCAACCTGACCAGTAAACTACGAGCCTCGACCCTTTTTCCTGATGTGCACTTCTGGCATTTTTTCTGAATCTGAGTGATGTGGGGGATGGGGTGAGGGGTTCTTGGACAGAGTATATAGCTGCTATTACTGTCAAAATATGACATGTACATGTCACAGGCAAGGGGGGGTTTGAGGGGGAACCCCAGGGGTTCCCCTCCAATCACTAAAGCTACTATTGTGAAGATCTGACATGTGCATGCCACAGGCAAGGGGGGGTTTGGGGGTTCCCCCCCAACTACTATAACTCTTATTACAAAAATATTACAAAAACTGACATTGAAAGAACTTAGAAGGGAAGATATAGAGTGACATACAAGGAGGGATGAGACATCTGTGTAATGAAATACGACTAACAACTGCGACCCCCCCGTGACAATTGCACGGGTCCTTAAGCTTGTAATTTGACTGTTTCTGAATACATTTGAGGCTCATCTACACCGCAGCCAGAGCATGGGGCGTTCAATTCCTGTCGGTCATGCTGTTTCTACGAATGTTGTTTCTATTTTCAATACATACGAAATACATTTAATCCTAGTCCCTTTGTTATTAAAATTTTCTCTCTCAGACACTCAACTCCACCCGCTGGCTCCCATTGATTGCTCGTTGAAGTTCCTCGGGTGCCAGGGCTGGAGTCACCCAATCCCTGATGAAGGCGTCGACCTGCTCAGGTGCGCGCCCCACAAAACTCGCGGGGTCAAGCAGCGCGTTGAGCTGACCCTTGATCGGGTCGAAGTACGGGTCGGCGCGGATACGCTCGATGAGATCGTTCTCCAATCCGAGGTGCTTGACCTGGTGCGCTGCTTCGTGCGAAAGGACCTATAGTAAAAAGGTTCAGATAATGCTTTAGTGAGACTTGGACGCAACTTACGCGGATATGCTCGTGCGCCTCCTGACGGTCTCCGCCGGCCTTGACGATCGCCATGATCACGTTCTCAGTCGCCATAAACGGCAGCTCCTGTGCGATGCGCCGCGCGATGACTTTAGGGTACACCACAAGCCCCTCAGATACGTTCTGCAGCGTCGACAGGACAATGTCAGCTGTCAGGAACGCTTCTGGAAGCGTGATGCGTCGGTTTGCGCTGTATGTCTATGTGAGCTTGGGTAACACTGATAGGAATATGCACAAACCTGTCGTCAAGGGTGCGCTCGAACCATTGCACTGCTGACGTCATGAGTGCGTTTTGGTGGAGCACCATCAGATGGCGGGAGAGACTGCACACGCGCTCGCAGCGCATAGGGTTCCGCTTGTATGCCATCGCAGACGAACCGATCTGTGTTGATTCGAATGGTTCTTCCATTTCCTACAGTGGGGTGGAATAAATAGATATTTATATAATTTATCGAGTAGGCGCACCTTGAGGTTAGCAAGGAGCCTGATGTCCGTCGCGATTTTGTGCGCAGTCGCGCCGAGGGACGCGAGTGGAGCGAGTACATCGATATCGACCTTACGCGAGTATGTCTGGCTCGTTACGGGGTACGCGTACTTGAACCCACTGAGCTCGGTAACACGTCTATCAAGCTCGTCGACCTTGGCATGGTCGCCGTCGAATAGAGCGAGGAAACTCGCCTGTGTGCCAGTCGTGCCCTTGACGCCGCGGAAACCGAGATCGTCACGCGCACGCTGGAGGTTGCGCAAGTCCCACAAGAGCTCCTGGATCCAGAGGGTCGCGCGCTTGCCAACAGTTGTGAGCTGCGCAGGTTGGAAGTGCGTGAAGCCAAGGGTGGGAAGCGCACGATTTGCGTCAGCGAAAGCGGAGAGACGCGAGATGAGCACCGAGATGGAGCGGATTAGGAAGGTTAGACCCTCTCGCAGGAATATGAGGTCGGCGTTGTCAGTAACGTAGCAGGAAGTCGCGCCAAGACTATATTGGAGTTTCAGATTATTTTTTATCTCTAAGATAGATGCACGCACTGGATGATGCCAGCAGCCGCAGGGGCGACAGTACCAAAGGTGTGAACGTGCGCCATGACATCATGGCGCCTCTTCTTCTCTTCCTGTGCTGCAACCTCGAACTGCTCCGGAGTCAATTTCTAGACCAACAAACATCAGATGACTTTGAAAAAAATCTCAAATGGTCAATTAGGCTCACAAGGTTAGCTTTCATCTGGTCGATCGCCTCTTCGGAGACGGGAAGGCCAAGCTCGCGCTCTGCAATGGCGAGGTTCAGCCACAAGGTGCGCCAGGTGTAGAACCTATTCTGTAAGGTGAAGGAATCAACAATTGAATTCAAGTCAGCTAAAATGACTATGAAGTGATTCAAGCCATGACGAACTGCGGGGGAAAAGAGATGCGCCATTTCCTTGCTCGCATAGCGGCTGCAGATCAGGGTCGTCAGACATGTCAACAAGGATATTACAGGGGATCGCTGAGTATTATCAGGGCACGGACCTGGAAAGAGGTGTCTGGTAAGTATCGAAGGCCTCCATTTTTTTCTGAGAGCGTATGATCTGCTGGATGGAACTCGAGAGTCGAGACAAGATCGGCCTTCGGAGCCCCACAAAATTTATGTCATGTGACGCCAGCGGCTCTAGCCGACGGGGTAGCTCATGAGTCACCCGAGTCGCCACCGTCGCCATACGGTGTTAGTTACATACAGTGACACCTTACATACCACGCCCTTCTGTCTTATCTCAGCTTCTCAATCCCCGATATTTACTTCAACGGCCCATGGAATCCTCGTGGCATCTCCCCGACGAGATCATTAAAGAAATACTGACACCAGCACTCCAAGTGCCGGACGAGATCTTCAGTGACACCGGAAGTGTCTCTCCTTTTGCCACTTATGATGAATCCACTTCGGCACTGCTCGTTGTGTGTAAAAGCTGGCTTCGCGTATCGACCCCGCTGCTGTATAATGTTGTCGTCCTGCGCTCCAAAGCTCAGGCCCAGGCTCTTGCACGATCCCTCTGCGGAAACAAGCTCCTCGGGACGTTCATTAAGAAACTGAGGCTAGAGGGCAGTTTCGGTCCCTCGATCGAAAAAATCGTCAATTTGGCGCCGAATATCACAGACCTCTGTCTTACCCTGAACATCTGGTCGTCCGACAGCGTCAGCGGCATCCGCCGTGCTTTCCCTAAAATGAATCCTCGGCGTTTGGTCATATGTGACTCTAACCAGCGACACTCAGACAACAACCCCGGTCGTGAACTATGCGACGCCCTTTTACTATGGATCAGGACATGGAAGTCATTGGTAACTCTTGCATCGAAAATTGCATTCAATTTTTATTGATAGGTTCTCAGGAAATTGTACACTTTCCGTACACCGGTTACGGTTTAATGCAAAGGACGATACAGATCTCAGACGCTTTGAAATTGGCTCCAAATTTGAAAACGCTGGTTTTATATCATCCCCAACTATCTGACCACCTCATCGATTGCCTAGCCAAGAATCCCTCATTGGAGGTCTTGCGCATCGTGCCGAGTCGTAACTCAGAAACTTGGATGCCGCCAAACTATGCTAATAGATTGCGCGCAATTGAAGCTGGTCTTATTAAAGAATCGCCTAGGCTGCAGAAAATCTTTCGCTTTGAATACCCGGATGATCCCACACCGTTAGTAAATAATGCCGCCTCCTTTCGACGGTCCTAATCACGCAAATAGACCCGAAGAGACACCTGATCCAGATCCTCCGGAAATTCTGCCGACCTTTTCAGAATCCTTTGTAGCCATGCAATCGACTCCGAATGACGTTAAGAAAGTTATGTGGAGTAACATAATTTACTACTCGCTCCTCCTCGACCCCTCTGAGGTCGAGAAATTGGAGAGCAGATATAACAAGGACCTCAATGACGCGTCTAAAATAGGTCCGGACTACTACAACAAACACTGGCGGGGTGGTTTTCTTCATGTGTCGAAGATGTTCCGAGTATGTTTTTCACCGTTATATGTCAATCCTTATATTTCTCACCATAGCGGCCAGACACTCGCATTCAAACATTTTTACAGGTACTCTCTAATTTGCGAGCGTAGCATCAGCCGCCTTTGTTCTCACATCCTGGAGGAACCGCTCGTAGCAACCTATATGCGCTCGATATTCGTTTATCCACTTATTAGAGTCAATCACCACATGGTATTCAACGAGATTATTCCCCGTAGAACATGTCTCGTGAGACTATCCGCCCCAGCTGACACCGCGTTTCACCCAGAGACCAACAAGAGTTTCTTGAGGTCACCGATTCACTGCGCCCCACTCGATTTTTCAACCTTGGAGGCTATCGCCGCCACTGCCGGTCCTACCTTGGAAGTCCTATCAGGCTTCTCATTCATTCGATCTCCGAGCCCTCGGCCAGCAGCGCCGCTTCTTGTATTTACCACGATACGCCATTTGGCTTGGGAGACCGCCACGCGCTTACGGTTCAAACCGAAAAATATTCCACGGGATGCTCTGCGGACGCTGGAGAGCCTGACCTACGCATCATCTAATGACACGTTTTTGACCCTCCTGGAGTGCATGGACTTGCCAGCCCTGCACACCATCGTCATTCCCAAATCACAGAAGAAAGAAGGCGTACATTCGTTCCTCCAAAAGCACGGTCATAAAATCACGACGCTGAAGGTGGAGGCCACGTCGAAATTCTTGGCGCTATGTCCCTCCTTGTCTATTCTGTACATATCTGGTGTGAGTGAAGGTTTTGCCTACCTTTGGGTTTTGATTCAATGCCGGTAAAACTCTCTCCCCCACCCGTAGCCACCGACCTTCCAAGAGCCCCACAAGGGACTTCCAAAGATCATCTTATCGTAAGTATTTTCCCTGTTAACGTACGGTATTGAATAACCTCAGCAATATAGCTACCAAGAATCCCGCATCAAACAAAAGTTCGAGCCGCTTGGTACGGCTGATGTTGGCGCGCTGTACCCCGCCCTTCGGGAAATACAGATCTACGCCATCCAATGGCCGACGAATGAGTGAGTTCACCGGGTGCATTGGAATGGACTGTGACTAATTTTAGAATTTCAATTCCAACCATGCAGTCGAGAAATGAGGATGGGTCCGCACGCGCATTGGGTGACGTGGTCGGACCGATTGAGGGCTTGGGATATCAAGATTGTCGACACGAATGGCAGGCATTGGAAGCCCCGTCTTAAATGATCGCGAATCGCCGTTATTTTTATTCGTAATTATTTAATTCACTGTTGCTCCTTTGGAAGACACTTCAGTAATTAAACATATTCATTTCCAGAGGTTTCTCAATCCTGGGAGGAGACCTCCAGAAACCTGGAAACCTGGAAACCTATGTTTGATTTCCAGGAAATCTCCCATTTCAAACACTTTAGACACCTATGAAAATCTATCTAATCAAGTCTAATCATGAGGTTTGAATTATCGGCGATCTTCTTGAGTTTCCAAGTTTCCAGGCGAAAACCTCAAAAAACCGACTGCAGTGGAAACCGGAAACTAAATTGGCGTATTGCTGATGACTTCAAGGAAAGTGCGCCATAATCTTTTGAGCCATGGAGATATCAATGAACCTGACATTGTGGTATATGGCACGTGCACAGTACTTGAGCACAGTGTGTAGGGCCCATCCTAGGGTTGGGTGAAGGCTGCATCTTTGCTCGATCGCCTCTTTGGAGACGGGAAGGCCAAGTTCGCGCTTTGCAATAGCTAGGTTCAGCCAAAATGTGCACCAAGTGTAGAAAATATTCTAAAAGGTCGAAGAATAAGATGTAAATTCAAGTCAGTTAAAAGTACTAAGAGATGATCAACTTAGTTCAACTAGCCATGACGCACTGTGGGGGAAAAGAGATACGCCATTTCCTTGCTCGCATAGCGGCTGCAGATCAGGGTCTTCAGATATACCAACCCGGAGATTACAAGGGATCGCTCAGAATTAGGTTACGGACCTGGAAAGAGATGTCTGGTAAGTATCAAAGGCCTCCAATTTCTTTCCAAGTCGCTCCGGAGGGTGTATGATCCGAGTCTGCTGGAGACAAGATCGGCCTTCGGAGCCATGTGACGCTAGCGGCTGTAGCCGGTGGCTCGCGGCGCCACTGTCCCCGCCATGAGGTGTTCCTTACATACTACCACGCCCTTGTATCTCATTTCAGCTTCTCAATCCCCGATATTTACTTCAACGGCCCATGGAATCCTCGTGGCATCTCCCCGATGAGTGGTCATTTGTGATTCTACCCAGAGACCGGCAGACAACAACCCGGGTCGTGAATTATACGAGGCCCTTTTAATGTGGATCAGGACATGGAAGTCATTGGTAATTCTTGCATCGAAAATTGCATCCACTTTTTTATTGATAGGTTCTCAGGAAACCGTACACTTACCGTACACCATTTACGGTTTGACTCAAAGGACGAGAGAGATCTCAGACGCTTTGAATGTGACTCCAAATTTGAAAACGCTGGTTTTATATCATCCCCAACTATCTGACCACCTCATCGATCGCCTGAGTAAGAATCCCTCATTGGAGGTCTTGCGCATTGTGCCCAGTCGTAACCCAGACGTGTGGACGCCGCCAGACTATGGCTACCGATTGCGCGGAATTGAGGCCGGCCTTATTAAGGAATCACCTAGGCTGCAAAAAATCTTTCGCTTTGAATACCCAGATGATCCTGCGCTGTTAGTAAATATAAATTTCTCCTTTCGACGATTTTAATCACGTGAATGTTTAGGCGTGAAGAGACACCTTATCCAGATCCCGAGGAAATTCTGCCGACCTTTTCAGAATCTTTTGTAGCCATGCAATCGACTCCGGATGATGTCAAGAAAGTCATATGGAGTAACATAATTTACTTCGCTCTCCTCCTCGATCCCTCTGAGGTCGAGAAATTGGACAGCAGGCATAACGAGGACCTCAATGACGCATCTAAAATAAGTCCGGACTCCTTCAACAAAAGCTGGAGAGGTGGTTTTCTTCATGTGTCGAAGCCATTCCGAGTCTGTTTTTACCTTTATTTGTTGACCCTTTTTTTCTCATCATGGCGGCCAGAAACTCGCGTTCGAACACTTTTATAGATACTCACTACTTTGCGAGCCGAACATCAGCCGCCTTTGCTCCCACATCCAAGAGGAACCAATCGTGGCCACCTATCTACACTATATAACCGTTCATCCACTTTTTAAAGACAATCAAGACCTGGTATTCGACGAGATTATTCCCCGTGCAACACGTCTAGTGAGACTATCTGCCCCAGCAGACACGCCGTTTGGCCCAGAGAGCAACAAGCATAACTTTACGATTCGGTGCAGCTCACTTGATTTTTCAACCTTGGAAGCTATCGCCGCCACTGCCGGTCCTACCTTGGAAGTCCTATCAGGTTTCGTGCTCGTTCGATCTTCGAGTCCTCGGCCGGCGGCGCCGCTTCTTGCATTTACCGCGATACGCCATTTGACTTGGGAGACCACCACGCGCTTACGGTTCAAGCCGAAAGATATTCCACGGGATGCTCTTCAGACGCTGGAGAGCCTGACCTACGCATCATCTAATGACACGTTTTTGACCCTCCTGGAGTGCATGAACCTGCCGGCGCTGCAAACCCTCGTCATTCCTAAATCGCAGAAGCAAGAAGGCGTATATTCGTTCCTCAGAAAGCATGGTCAAAAAATCACGACACTCAAGGCGGAGGACACGTCGGGTTTCTTCGCGCTATGTCCCTCCTTGTCTGTTGTGTACATCTCTGGTGTGAGTGAACTTTGTTCAAGTTTCCTTTGAATGCAAGTGAGAACTCCTTCCTCCACCAGCCACCGGACTTCCATGAGCCCCTCAAGGGACTTACAAAGATCATTTTATCGTAAGTATTTTCCCCGTTGATTCAAGGCATCGACTTACCGCAGTGTGTTAGCTGCCAAGATTCTCGCATTAAATACAAGCTCGAGGCCCTCGGCACGGCTGACTTTGGCGCACTGTACCCCGCGCTCCGAGAAATACAGGTCTACGCTGTCGAATGGCCGACGAATGAGTGAGTCCAATGGCTGGAGTTAGAATGAGCTACGACTAAATTTCAATCTTTAATGCTACCTGTTCAGCCGAGACATGAAGATGGGCTCGCAGGCGCATTGGGTGACGTGGTCGGACCGTTTGAGGGCTTGGGGTATCAAGATGATCAACACGAATGGCAGGCATTGGAAACCCCGTCTCAAATGATCGGGCATCGTCTTTATTTTTATTCTTAATTATCTAATTCATTGTTGCTCTTCTGGAAGAAAGCCAAGTATTCCTGAGAGCGCGACATTCTTTTGAACCATGGAGATATCGATGAACCTGACATTGTGGCATATCAAGATCAGAGCAGAGTAAGTACTCGAGGCACAGCCATCTCAGGGCTGTTGTGACAGAGTGAGGGCTGCACTGAAGTCGAAAGCTAGAGAACGTCAGGCTGCTAGGCTCCGGTCATTATCAGGTGTAGGCTTCGGTGGGAGGATGGGTGGTATTGTCTTTGTAAGAGAAGGCTATAAATAAATAGCTACATAGACTTGTTCTTGAACTTCTATCTTGAGTCCTCTCTTCCGTGTTCGCGTTTTTTTATGGAAGCTGACGTCTGCATTTCCTGGACTCGGAGTCCAGTGGATAGCGCGCCGGGCCGTGCGCTGCGCTCTACGTTAGCGGTACGCGACAATGCTGACAAGCGAAGAAGTCTCCATGACAGGACTTCAAGGAGACTAGTGGCTCATGCTGCTTGCAACTAGGCGAAGTGGGAAAGACTCTGGCGTTCTACGGATGACCTCTCACTCGCTCGCAACGTCACGGTGGCGCGCAACCTGGCGCGCTTCCATGCGGCTGCTTGGACTTGGAGATACATATTGAGCAGAATATTTGTGATCGACATTGGAGTCTGAGGCTTTCTGTATCGCTTTATATCGAGTCATCGAGATTGCATCGACAAGTCGACAGGAATCTTGTGGCTAAATGGAAGTGTCGCGGCCGGCGAACCAGACAAAATATGATGCCAGTGATGGAGTCGCTCTTGGCGACCGCATGTGGTGGTAGTCGGGCATCTTGGCCAGCACGTGGTCCATTCGATTTCCTTCCTAACCTCTTCGTTCAACCTCTCTGTCTCGTCTCGACCAACTCGACTCATTCTTTAATCTTCTGGCCTTACTCCTCACGACCACCTTTTCTTAGAGTTCAACTTCAGCATAATAAGGGTCTCGAATGTCCCGCTTTACTCAACAAAACTCTACGTCAGCCACCAGTCTTCTGCCCTCGCACTCTCAGCGAGGCTCTGATTATCCTGTGCGTCAAATCTATTATATGCTATCTCTTCGTTCCAACTAATTCGATGCCACAGTCATCTCTTTCAGAAAAGGTTAATATGACCAAATCAAGCATTGCACCTCCCTGACGATCCTTTCCCTGCATATAGTACTCTCTTGCGCCGTCACCGGCACAATGGGGATTGCAACTGAACGATCCAGAACCGGATGACGAGCTGCACAATCCTGCACCGCACCGCGACCGCCTGAACGATAAAGGCGGCAGCATCTTCACCTCTCGTGGCATAGCTAACCTTGGGTGCCTGTTCATTCTCGTCGCGGGTATTACGATGCTCTTGTAAGTCGACTGCAATGACGACGTGTTTCCTTCGCTGATATTGTGGAAAACCCAGTGCTGGTTTCCCGATATTAACACATTTTACCCAGAAAACGCAGACGACTCAAGGAGGCTTCAACCTGGGCGGGATCAACGCAACGGGGCAGATCGCAGACATGCCGGGAAACTGGGGTCTGATAGACCGCGACACACCCAAGGAGGCGTATACGAAGAGCTCGTATCTGAACAAGAACGATCAATGGGTGCTAGTATTCTCTGACGAGTTCAATCAGGACGGAAGGACATTCTACCCTGGGGATGACCCATACTGGGAGGCGGTGGACCTGCACTACTGGGGCACGAACGATTTGGAGTGGTACGATCCCTCTGGAGTGACCACATCGGGTGGGTCATTGAAGCTGAGACTGGAGCGGATAGGCAATCCGGACAACAACCACAACCTCTCATACAAGTCGGGTATGGTGCAGACGTGGAACAAGTTCTGCTTCACGGGAGGGCTGATCGAGGCATCGGTTTCACTGCCTGGCGATAACAACGTCCACGGCCTGTGGCCTGCTGTGTGGACGATGGGAAACTTGGGTATGGGTTCGAGATGAACTGAAGATGCCGCTGCTAACAGCCCTGCAGGTCGTGCGGGATTCGGAGCGAGTCTGGAAGGCATGGTGCGTGGATTGGATTGGATTTAATACAAGACAAAAGCCTGATTACATACAGTGGCCTTACACATACGACAGCTGCGATGTGGGTACACTCCCGAATCAGACATACCCTGGCACCAAGACACCACTGCTGGCGCTGACCCAGGGAGACCCTTCGCAGAACAACGAACTGGTGCGTAGTCTGCGTTGCTGCTCAAAACCTGAATCTAAACCTCAACCAGTCCTTCCTTCCCGGGCAACGGCTATGTACGCGATGTTACCGCTATGTTAGAGGCCTTGACTGACGATCGTACTAGCTGCATGCACATGTCCCGGCGAGTCGCATCCTGGCCCAGTGCGCGCTGACGGGACATACGTGGGGCGGTCGGCACCGGAAATTGATATCTTTGAGGCGACTGTCGACTCTGGCATTGGCAAGGTGTCGCTGTCTGCGCAGTGGGCGCCGTTCAACGCCATGTACAACTGGTTCAACACGTCGGACAACATGATCATCACGGACCCGAACACGGCGCAGAACACTTACCTGGGCGGTGTGTTCCAGCAGACGACGAGTGGTCTGGCGGTAACGAACCAAAACTGTTACGAGCTCAATACCGGGTGCTTTGCGATTTATGGGTTCCAGTACAAGCCCGGGTGCGTTGTGTTGGGCTTTGGCTTTCGTGAGATGCTGATAACTAGGTGTAGGTTTGATGATGCTTACATCACCTGGATTAACGATGGCAAGGTCTCTTGGACGGTCAAGCAGGGTGGACTAGCTGCCGATCCTCGGGTAGAGATCGGACCGCGTCCTGTGCCGCAGGAACCCATGGTGAGTCTCCTTCCATCGAAAGAAAACCACACATCCTTCTCCACGTTTATCATTACTCACCATGCGCTCTTCGCAGTACATTATCGCAAACTTGGGCTTCTCCATCAATTTTGGTGGTATTGACTTCGAGAACATCCAACTCCCAGCGACGATGAGCATCGACTGGATCCGAGTGTACCAGCCGTCGAACGCGCGGAACATCGGGTGTGACCCGAAGGAGTTCCCCACTGCTGCTTATATCGACACGTGCGTCCTCTCTCGCTACCGCAGCCCATTGTCACGCAGCTGACGTTGGAACCTACTTGGTTGCTCTTTGCAGATATAAGGAGGCGTACACGAACCCGAACCTCACGCTTTGGCGGGACGACTTTAAGCAGCCTTGGCCGAAGAATAAGCTTATGCCGGGTGGCTGTTGATCAGCCCCCGCGCGCCTGCCAGAATTAGAATGACGCATGGAATCGGAACATAGCACATAGCTCTGCGGAGCTGCACACACGGGCGACTACCCAACCACATCACAAGTCATACATTCATACATTCACTATATCACGCATACCACACACCCGATACACCTACTCTAGTACCCTGCTCTGTTTACTTGTCCCCCGCCACCCCCACTGTACACGCCCAGATTGATTTTTTCGCATCCGGGGGCGGGGGTGCTATTTCGGTTATTTGGTTATTGGTTATACCACGCTCCATGTTAACGCGCTCGTCGCACTCACTCTACACACCACGTAAGAGATGTCGCCTCCAGATTTGACGTTTTAATTTTAACGTTGAACGGCTCAACCCACCTTCATTCAGTTGACGCTTACACCCCAGTTTTAATAATTCACTTCGTGGGGTTCTACTTCTCGATTATAATATCAGGTTCCACACTACATACATATGACATGCAGCTCAGTTCCAGAGACTTGCGTCAGCCTACTTTAACATAATAACAGAACCTCAAAATTGATACCGAGGTCCCTTGCCACTTGAATTCGGTCCGAACGCCGCAATGAACTCCCACATCGCCCGGGGCAGCAGTTCCAGTTAGCACTTGAGTTGCGCCTCCTTTTCTACCCTCGCATTTGAAGGGCGTTTTGTGCGTACTAGGTTCGGAATTTCCAATTTCGTAACCTTGATCAGATATGCCAATTCCACTCCCACCTGAGCGCTGAGCTTTCACAATGCCTCAAGGACCTAGAAAACGCAGCGATAAACGAAGCATATCCTGGGGTCGTGCAGTTCGAGACAGTTGCTGTCGCAGAACTGGCCTGGGCCGTACTCGCCAATGACAAGAAAGACGCCGAACGAAAAGTACTCGCCGCAAGGATGCTGGGCTACCTCATCCTGCATGGCCCTGGCGACGAGGCCCGCGTGCGTGTGGCCGTGGAAGTCGCCGAGTGCCGCAGCGGTTGTACGAATGCAAACATGGAGATGGAGATGGAGAAGCTGGGTGAGAGGTACGTTGGCCGTTTTATTCTTGGATGTGCGCCACTCTTTTTCAGCTCTCTGTGTTTTGAGCGCCGCTCTGATAGTTCTTCGCAGTCAGGCAAGCCAAATGCACTACACCTAGGCACTCTTGCTATGTTTCGCGCCCCTCTTTTGATAGAACTGAGGACTTGGTGAAGGAACTATTGATTAAGGAGCCCCAGGACCACCGTGGAGTTATATGGTGGGTGATGGGCTATCGGCGCTCACCCGATGATCTGACGCATTGCGTTCGCAAGGCCCTAATACGTGACGGTTTCCGATGTGTTGTCTCGGGAGATTTCGACAGTAATGGGCTAGACATGAGCAGAGAATTAAGAGAGGATATGGAGCGGGCAAACTCGGTTCAGATGAACAAAATATTACATGGTGACTGGAACGCAAGACTATACGAATCCACATTTTCTACCATTCGACGAACTGCGATGTAAACGCAGAAGAGAAGAGGGTGTGTTCTTTTTTCCATGACGGTCAATTGTACCAACAACCACGTCAGCGAAGCTATGCGGGCACTGTCTGGGCAATATTGACCGAGTTTGGCTACGAGGATATTGTCAATGAATTGCTAGTCTGAGTTTTGATGGGGGGTCGAAACTGTCGTTGAGGATTTCGGTGTTAAGGGATCACGTGGAAGTCACAGGACATGTAAATTCACGACACGTCTACCCCAATCTCCCCCAATCCACGCATAACACTGTGATAATTATTCTCAAACCGCCCTTATAGTGCTTTAACATCCCCTAAGGAAATTTTAAACATCATATTAGCAAAAATTACTATTCTTCTGGTGTCTGAATGTCACAACAAGCGCGAGTGCCACGAGCCTGCTTTGTCTCATTAGAAGCTGTTCCATAAGATTGCTGATAGCCAGAGAGAGCTACAAAATCTATCTCTTAAAAATTGACTTGAGGACGTGGCAAAAGCACCCATTGGCATACAAAACTCACAACCACAAATGTCCAACCAACTTCTGAGTCACCGATGGGTACATGGAGATTATTGTTGGGGTCCAAAGCACGGAAATCGATTAGAATTATGTTCATGCATCCACCATAACAATACAGAGCTTAAAAGATGCTGAAATAGACAACATGTACAACACTACCAGACCAGAAAATTAATAGTCAATGTGGGGTATATTAGAGCATTTTTCGGAGTGGGAGTGAGTAATTTGATTTCTATGCTTTTTCTAGAGGCTTAAAAAGTTGAATAGCGACATTTATCCCACAGTTATGCTATGGATGGTAGAGGACGATGTCGCGCTACTGCAATCGCCGAGGTCAGGTGACACATGGCCCAAGCATAAATCTTCTTAAAAGGAGATTTATTGCAATGAAAGGTCCATCAACGGTTTCGTGGGCGCGTGTGAAATCAGACCATTATATCACTGTCTGCCCTCTCTCCACTCAAAAAAGACACGTGATATGTATTGGTCTGACTACGGGAGACTAATGAATTGCGGGGGATGGATATCCATCGTCTCCAAAACATGATGACCATGTCCCAAGCTGTCCACACCAAATTTGACGACTCGACGATCTGGTTCGAGAAAACAGTACGCTCTTCCCCTGCCTATTTGGAAACAATGGACTACTATGATGTTGAACAAACCCAAAAGGAAGTGTCGCATACATACAGGGTGTGTGCAACCAATCCAGTGCACAGCGCGAGATATCCTGATACAGTGACATTCACGACCCCCGATGCGGATGTGTATTTTTCGCCTGACCCATGCTACCTCGAAATCCATGGTGCATGCGCACGAAGATTGCCCACCTTTCTGAAGCCGGAAAGTACATCGGGGAGATTCTCAGAGATATGCAGAAAACAGATGTATTGTACGGCAACAAGGACCAGCCAGCTTCGCTTGATCTCTGGATCACTAGTGTCCCTGAGCCAAACAATGCCACGTCGCTGAGCTGATCTGCTGGATGGCCAAGCTGACCCAATACCTGATGAACTTGACTGGACCAGATTTATCAGAAAATCAATCAAGCCATCAAACTTGATTTTCTGGCTGCTACTTAGCTGGGTGAAGTCTCACCTGCTTAGCATCAACATCATGTGACTACGTTGATTATTTTCAGTATACTAATAGTAATACGTCGCGTTGTGTTCAAGTCGAGAGTCAAATTATTCGTATTAATGAATTAGTGATAACTATAAGTAATGTAAACCAAGATAACTGAGTGGGCATTGATGATTAATGGTTGGGATATAGCATATAGATAGTCGAGTGTAAGTAGGAAGTTGATGCAAGAATATAACTGGCGCCTTTAAGCCGTGGTTGAGAGACCAGGGCGGAGCTCTGAGCCCTGGGATTCCCAAATGTCGTAGTCAGTCGGAACCTCGGTACTTGCAAAAACGGTTGCAGCAATGGTTAGTGTTTAAAAGTCATGTCAAGTCAAGTTAATGGCCTCAAATTCCATTAACCTGACTTTAACTGGTTAATTTTTTTCATGAAAGTGCTTAACCTTAACCATTAACTGCAGTTAAGGTTAAAATTTTCATCAATTTTGGCTTAACATTAACCTTAACTTAACTTGAATTAACCTAACTTAACAGGTTAATTGTCATTTTTTCAGTGTTTTTGGCACTTTTCCACAGGTTTTTGTAAAATTTGAGGTCAAAAACTTTAACCTGAATTAACTGGTTAAATTTTTTTTTCAATTTCAATTAACTTGACTTTAACCACAATTAACCAACCATTAACCTTAACCTGTATTAACAAAATTTCAGTTAAAATAGGTTAAAGTCAGGTTAAGTTAAGGTTAATTACCAGTCACTTAACATGACTTTTAAACACTAGCAATGGTTGATTTCAAAATTTTTGTGGCAAGTAGAAACATTGCCGTCTGTGAAAATGAGTCCGAGGGAGCTATTTTAGCATGTCTATTAGGCAAATAACTGTGAATAAAGCGGGTACAGGTACCTATCTGTTACAATCTGTGGATCACTGAGCAATGAACATCCTCCTGTACAAGATAAAGTCAATCTAGAAACTTATATAGAGCATACAAGACACAACTTGATAGTCTGATACAAAGACCATCTTCTTCGTCTTGAAGTATTGAACATGTTGACTGAAAGCGAGAAAGAGGCCGTGTTCTTCATCATCCACGTCGCTTTGTTGAAGAGGTTCCGCTGACACATTATTCATGTACTTCTTGAAAGGGCCTTCCAGTGAATGAGGGCCTCTGATAACTTCCTCAAGGAGGAAGACGCGCTGCCTCCCTGAATGTTCAACCGCTAGCGCAGCATCAACAAAGTGGAACTGGGGGATCTTGAATGGTGGTGCTCCTCTTGATTCAATCTCCTTGTCGATGAATTGATAAACAAGGTTCATTAGAACACGCACCCAAACTAGACACTTGACCTCCATAGTCAGATGCTGTGCCTGAGTCTGTCCATCGTGGGGAATGTTCTGGGTAACCTGGATAGGATCACCTCCCAATTGTTCCACTGTCCCTGTTTTCTCATAATAGGTCTGTTTCGCACAAATTTGATTAGTCTGATGGCTGTTCTCCAAGTTGAACAGAGGCTGGCTTGCAACACCAAATGAACAGAGTTTGAATCCACCCTTTTGCTGCTTCTTGGGGGATATCTCTAGCCAGAGAGTGATGTCCTTTGGTGGTGCAAGATATGAATCTTGTTTCAGGGTATCCAATAGCTGATTCAATGTCCGGTGCTCAACAGTATAGAGTGCAACATGGATCACCTTGATGTCAACTAGATATACAAATGTGGTAAGTAAACCAGGCCATACAGTCAGTTTGATTGATGAAATCCCTCTACCTAGAGAGGCATGGCTGATAGATAAACACCTCTTGTTGTAGTCTCACGTGTTTTTTACACTTCCGCTCGGTCTTTGCCAGGGCTACATCAGCATGCTGCATGGGCGCAGGGCGGGCGTCAGTAGATTGAATCTGCAAATTGGTAGCAGGTATTGCCGTGGTATGATGGAGGCAGGACAGCCGTCAAATCTGTGCCTTGGAATTGGGGCTGGCAGGCTTCGAGCATGCTGGTTCCTTAAAATAGCTCTGCAGGCTCCTGCACGCTGCTAGCGCACATTATATGCAGAAAACAAACAGAACGTAAAAGTAGTGTTTCATTCCAGATTGTTCAAAATATATGTATCCATTGATAAAATATA
>JABCKI010000324.1:0-17134 GCA_018282025.1 Sphagnurus paluster
TATTGATGTCTTCCAACCGCCGCCGCAGGCGGCCTAGACCTGTGTCTTGCCGTAGCGTAGCACGGGTCTAAACGCTTGTTGCTATATAAAGGTCGGTGAAGGTCTGATAAGGTCTGATAATTTATTACAAGGTGTTCACACACCTTTATCTAGCGTTATAATATATACCAGAGTTTCCTCAATTCTGTGATGGAAACATCGAAAGCCAATAGCAAGCAGCCTCCGTTACTATCGGAGCGTCGGAGGTTGAATAATTATTAGGCGCGTAATTGACGACACAGACTGTTAAACTTGACTGTTACCACAAACGCATTGGAGAGGCCTATCCCGTCAATACTTGTTCTCAAATGGCATCTACACAAGTATCGTCTAAACTTGCGCAAAAAATGACTGGTATTGCTGCGACATGGGTGAAAGACCCTTTCCGACCGAACCTGCAGTTGCCAACCTTGTGGAACTCTCTTGCTATGCACCCGAGACTCACGCCAAGGGCTGTTGAAGCCACACGTGCGTTGAGAGACAACGATATGTTCAAAAAAGTAGGCTTCTCCCGCGAAACTCATTACTTTCCAATGACCCGGACGCCTTTTGCTTTTCTTAGTACCCCCTTTCTAAGAAAACACTTCAACCTGCCTCAGTACCTCTCCACTATGATCGGCTCGTCGAGGGTTTTGAAAAGAGTGCAAAGGGTATCGGAAGGCCCTGGTGGAAGGTCTTTTTTGGCATTTGGTAGTTGATGGAACCGGAAATACAATGAACGGTGCGCAGCATGTTCTCTAAAAAGCCCCGAGTATGCAGGCTCTTCCGGAAGTATCCTGTTATTGTACATTCGCTGATATCCTTGGCCTCAGCATTGATGGCACGTCGTACACGAAATTGATTCGGGATTCTGTATGTCAAAATCTTGCAGCGCCGCAAGATCCCGTAGCCACCATCTGACTACGATTGAGTGGTAGTTAAGCGGCAGCGTAATGGTTATCAGTTCACTGGAGACGCCCGATGCCGTGCACACACCTGTGCCTCCGGCGTTATAATACACTCCTGAATACATGCGTTGAATATATACGAACTGTCGGTGGCTACGCAAGATACCGCAAACTACCACGCTTGCAGCAATCTACCTCCGTTTGAGCAAAAGCGAGAATCGAGAACACCTGTGACTAAACCATCCATGCGATTCAATATAGCGCGTTCCCGGCTGAAAGTGTTTACAACCCTCAGCATGTGCTAGGATTACTCCTCAAGAATCTCATCCTCTCCATCCCGGGCCTGAAGAGAAAACTCAACCAACCATACTAACATCATATCGTAAACACGTACCTTCTCCACAAGCTTCCGCCGTTTTTCTCGGGTCTTTCTCTGCACTTTCAGGTATTTGCCGAGGGGCGAATCCGCAACCTTTCCGGAACGCAGTTCTTGTTCCCATTGCGCTACATCCCCAAGTTTCCCCGGGGTGAAGGAAACGTTCTTCCGCCGTTGCTCGATCCAGCGGCTACTCTCTTCGATCCGCTCTAGGAGTACCTTAACGAGGGCCTGGTCCTTGCCGGACCCTGCACCGGAAGACCCCGTGCGCGCACTCTTCAGTGCCTTACGCAGGAGCACGACTATGGGAACGACAAGCTCTGGAAACGCGATGCTCCCCTGAACTGCCGGGCTCGCGAGCCACTCTGCAAGCAGGAACGCAGACTCTTCAAGGATGCCGTCATAGTACACCCGCGTCTTCACATATTGCTGTGGGGCCCGGATCTGCACCTCGAGGTCCAGCGGCCGTAGTGTGGACGACTTTGGCCGGCTGGACGGCGCGAGGGTGGCGGTAAGGATGGGAACGAGGTAGGGGGAGAGGGGAATGTAAGTTTCGGTGTGTTTAGTGAGATGAAGCAAAGAGCGGATGATATGGAGGTGGAACGGATATGAGCGACTGGTGGAAATGAGCCTGAACGCCAAGAGGGTCAGCGATAGGTAAACAGATAATCATAGGGGCGAAAAGCTTACTTGATAGCACCCAAAGAGACTTGTACAAGTGGGTAAATCAGTGGCTTGAGATCGCTCTCTTTTCCGCCGTTTTCGGCCTGTGTGCGTGTGTCGCACGCTCGTGCGAGTACAATGGACCAGAAGTCTATACAGTGCACGTATTGCCAATTGTAGACTTGCTTGTATGCCTCCTTAGAGTCGGGAATGTCACGTAGGTGAATATCAAGATGGTGATATGGGAAAAATACAACAAACTTTGGTCTTGACTTTCATGCTATTCCGTAAGTGGATAGCAAGCTGGCGGATATATCCAAAGGCGTGTTGGTAGGCTGTGGCGTGATCAATGCAGAACACCTCAGATGCCGAGTTCTTCATTAGGTTGATAGATGGCAGGGTATGGACGCTTGTGGATTTTGAGGACCTAATCAGTGTCAGGTAGGTTCCCTGGTAAATCCCGAAAGTAAGAAAGGATTACATGTTTGAACCGAGGATCTACACAGATACCTTCAGGACGTTGTCCATGATCGACTCGTCAGTCACCGACGCTAGTTTCCGGATAGCTAAGAAAGCGGCGATACGGATGCTATCCGGAGCACTTGACCACAGCTCCAGACATTTCTGTTAGGGAAGACTGGAATTAGTACATGAGACTGTTAAATGCAGAACCAATGTTTGCCTTAAGGTACACTTTAACCGCTCTACGACTGCTGACTATGTACGGTATTAACTTGGCGCTTTCCGAGACAGCAAGTTGAAGTAGGTCGTTGTCCGTGAGTTGAGAAAGGATGTGGATGACGTTGTGGAAGTAGGAAAGGATGAGCTTTTGAAGAGTCTTGAATTTAGCTGTTTGCGTTGGAGGTTTGCTGGAAGAATTATAAGGCAAGAAAAATGTAGAACAGTTTCAAAACGCACAATTTACCATTAGCCAGGGTTTTGTACGGTACATGGTGTTCTAGTACCACGGGTGTGTACCGTAGTGTTGTAGTGACCAGTTTGTTGTAAACTAAAGGGGATTATTAGGCAAGGAAAAAGATTATAAAGAGAAAACGAATACCCAAGGAACTGTCGATACTCCAAGCGAGAACCTGATCATCTTCGTTCAAATGCGCAGCTGCTCGGAAAGCAATCAAAAGTTTTCTCAGTGCTCTCAACGAACGTTGCTAAATTTCGTTGGTCCAGTATACTATCGAGTAGGAAACCGGTGTACTCACCTCTAAGAGAGCTTTTTGCCATTTCTTGAGAAGGGCCATTGTGAATGTTGGCATTTTCTCGTCCTCCATTTCTACATCCTCGTCACCCTCCTCTTCTTCTTCATCAGACTCAATAGCAGCAGTGGCGTTTTTGGGATCAAAGTTCAAGAGTTCCTGGTCGTTTTCTTGAAGGTATTTGTAGAATTCGGGATCTTTCTCCGCGAGTTTCGACAGCTCCATGAGATGGGTTTCACCCTCCTCTGAAGAGTAACTGAGAAAAGATAGATCTGTGCAATTTTCAGCATGGCATTACTGACCTTCAAGATCATCTACCGACGCAAAAGATGCGCCGTCGTCAAAGTCATCCTCTCCTTCATCTTCATCTGAGTCCTCTCCGTCCATATCCTAAATAGAATCTGTAAGATAATCCAAGTGAAAGGATTTCATATGCTTACTTGGTCATCTTCTCCGCTGTCTTCGTCGGATTCCTCCATGAAACCAGCGCCAAGTAGGTCGTCCACAGACATTCCCTTCTTGCTACTGAAACGATCAGTCTCTAACTACGGTACCAACATAGACTAACACACCTCTTCTTTCCCTTGACCGGAACAGGCTCTTCCACCTCATCCTCTTCGTCTTCAACATCTGCTTGAACCTCAGCCTTCTGCTTCCCCTCCTTCGTCCCTCCGCGCCGTCCCTGTGTGCGCTTGCGGATCTGCTGGTGTTTGTGGCGGGCCTGGATGACCTTCTTCAGCTGACCGCTCGACGCGAACTTTTTAGTGGCCTTTGATGCTTTGCCCATCGTGTTGCCAGACGTGAAATGGATCGCGTTCAGCAGGCTGTCCAAAAAAAATATGATATGGTCGTTACGTAATCCTGATCAATTTGAGATCGTATCGGGCCTTCGCCACAGATTGTGTCTTGGCAAGCAAGGAGTATCCTAGTTCTGTCTCTGAATATTTTGGAGAGGGTGAAGCTATCAGTAGGAAATATATGGACAGATTTTTGTGCGCAGCCTTTGTGTTGGTACAAGTCATTCATACAGGTATTCTAGTAATAGATGTACAACTTGGGTACAACATGTCCCCGGTATGAGAGAGTAATACAACTAAATGTAGATGAAATGTCTTCTGTGAAATGAAAGGTCCTAATATGCCCCTGCTCCTGAGCCCCACTGACCCATTCCCATTCCACCAGCGCCCATGCCAGCGCCACCACCCATTCCCGTACCACCCATATTCATCGCACCCACACCCACGCCGTTGCCCATTACACCCACGCCTATATTCATCATACCGTCGCCGTCCCAGTTCCCTTCCATGCTGAACTGCCCTTGATGATCACCCCATCCCATACCCATCGCCGCGCCGTTCATGGCAGGATTGAACATTGCCCCGCCGCCTCCGAATCCCCCACCGCCCATGCCCATACCACCCATCATAGGCATCGCCATCCTCGCCATTGGTGCGTTCATCCTTCCCATGTTTCCCATATTCATACCCCCCATCCCTGGGACGTTCATGGCGCCCATACCAGCCATCATCGGATTCCACCCGCCCATCATTTCGTCCACACCACCCCCCATACCCATACCCATCGCGTTCATACCCATACCCATCACGGGCTGCACCATCATTTGATTCTGCTGCAGCCCTTGCCCCTGCCCATGCCCTTGCTGCTGTTGTCCTCCAAAGCGCTGCCCATTCGTGAATCGTGCGCCCTGAGCATTGCCCTGTTGGGCATGCGAATTGTTCTGGCCCGGGCGGAACGGTGACTTGGGGCGCAGCGCGTCAATCTCTGAGGTCATTGGCACGACCGCCTTGCCTCCCGTCATGCGCTCCTTGATTGCCTCGTCCCATGCCTCGCGCTCCCAGCGCACTGCAAGACCCCCTTCTTCTCCATCTACAACAATTGTGCCCTGCGCATCACCTACGGGAGGCAGTCGTTCATACTGACCATCAGCGAGGACGGTCACCCAGCCCCTCCGTAGGGATGATGGCCGTCCAAAGATTTCAAGCCGCCGTAGGCCGAGACAGAAGTTTTCAATTAGGGTATACATTTCTGGTGGTTTGCGGGTGGGGTCTGACGGATCACCCTCCCAGAAAATTACATCGGTATCTGCGAAAGTCTTTAGTTCCGGAAATGATTTAGTTGGCCCAATGACGCACCGACATTACAGTGAACGAACCAGCTATCGGTTGACCTACGGACGGTTCCTCGTATTCCAATTAGGCAATGCTGTTTGGTACGAGTGAGTAGCGATGTGGTTGGCGCATCAGTCTGGTATACATATAATATGTCAGTGGTCGTAAATTATCTCGATGTGAAGCGTACCCCAGGTCCCTTGTTAGTCGTCTTATTTGTCTTGACCCACACAACATCTTCACACCGGCGGTATCCCCACTTCGCCAAAACCTCACGCCCCCTCTCTAATCCTTCTCCTGCACCGCTTCCCACCCACATAAACACAAAACTGGGGTCACCTGCAAAACTGGGAATAGGCAGGTCCTGAAGATTTTCCCATGTAAATGACGACGAGAACGGCGGGTCGAGCAAGATGACGTCGAATTTATACGGTTGTACGGACAAGAGTTCTGAGTAAGGAAGATATGCCGGAGGAAGGGAAGTCGCTGCGACAGACGCTTTCTTCAAGTTCAAAAGACGCTGTTGCTTGGGATACCTATAGTCCAAAATGGTTCAGACAGGAGCAGCACAAAGAAACCTTTCATAGAACGTACTCCTCAAACCGGTGCTCAGGTTCTGCGCCAAGCACCCAGTTCTGCGGCCAGTCACCAGCGTCGACATAGCGCTGAGAGTAGTCATTGCGGATCGTCTCCTCTTCAGGAACGTAATTGGCATACCGCGCGAGCCTTGCACGTTTTGCAGGTGGCAAGTCAACGCGAAGAATATCTTGGTTCCTGGGTCCAGGTGAACATGGGGGGGAGTCATCGGAAATAGGCGACGACGGAGGAGACGGAATAAGAGGGAGTCTCAGTAGCTCCTGCGGTGGAGTTTGGAGCAGATGTAGTTGCTGACGATGGTGCTGCTGCGACGCCCGAATAGTCGAGATGAGCACACTGTGTGATGCTAACAATTCGTTGGCTGAGCTGATAACTTCCGTCGTGGTAAGGATCCCTGGCATGGCGGGTCGGACGAAACGATAGATGGAAGATTCAGAATAGTTTGTGCAATTTATCAAAGATATGATGAATTTCGAAGAATTTGGAGAGTTTGTCTCAACGATGCATTTCGTACGCGTCGTAAACGGTTGAACCGGTTCAGTTGACATACAAGCGTTGTTTGCGCTTGTAAAGTATGGAGGTCTTTGACCCCACAGCTCCCGCGGGCTGCCAAAATGTCGTCTCGCCGCCGAGCTCTCTCGACTAGAAATTCGCTCCTCTTTTCTTCAGCTCCGTGTTCTTCATCTTCCCGCCTTGGAACGATTTTTCGTAGGATTTTCACACTGATTAATCTCCCACAACCCCGTTTCCCGACATTCGTCGAATCCATGAAGTCAGGGAGATTAAAAGATCGCCCTTTGGGCTAACCACATGGAACACATTCAGGGTAAGTATACCAGCTGGCAGAGACCATAGCGAGAGTGCTTTATGTTTAAAGACCGCCAAAGACCGCCGATGGAATGTTGGCCCATGGGATGCAAGTCGATTTCGCGCCATCGAATTTCATCTCCATTGAGACATCTATATACAACCGCCAACCATTTCACAAGGCCCACAGGTAGTATGGATATCCGTATTTCCGGCTGTCTCCCCAGGTTTAACCTCCCCACTGCCCAGAAGTCATCATGGTAGCGAGATCAATCTTAAGCCCGCCGACTATTTGTCTGATGAAAACCAGTTCAAACGCCGCGTCATAAACTGGGATTTCCTTCCAGAGTCTCCTGTTGGTCGGGTTCAAGCTGCTGAGACCCAGTTCCTTTGGGATTCTAGTAAGATCTCCCACTTCGGCAATGGCATACTGAAACATAGGTATAGGTCAAAATCATGATCTATGATTTCTCCAAAGCGTACGAAGTTCGCGGGCAAACAGTAGATATGGACTTGCGGACCCGCCCCGTTTGGTGACTGGTCCCAAGAAGATGAAGGGTTTAGTATCTAACCGCCTTGAATTTTTAGAAACCAGGTTTCACCCAGGCTTTGTCTTATCTTTGGGACGACCATAAATGCATCCAAGCGGTCGGGAATTTTTTTTGGATGGTGAACCTCCGTAACGGGGTGTATGATCTTTTTAAAATCCGACTCGCGCGTAACGTCGGGGAAAGTGAGTACATTAGTTTACCGGCAGACGCCTGAGTATGAATCTGTCTAACGTGAGTCTCGTCTATATAAATATACAACACACGGTTCGCGAAAATTCAGAGATGATCGCCAACAGCAGCAGAGTCGAGAGAAGCCGGGGGCTACGGATCGTATACAGGTGACTTTCAATTAGGCTTGGACTTACAGTGATGCGTTACGCGGAGATACCAACCCCTTAAGAACGGGATCCCCTTATCAAACAAATATGTGGATATACATTTTAGGACCTTTCATAGTGCTAGTGAAGGCTCGAGTTGTAGTCGAGCGTGTTCGAGATGGCAAAAAGAAGCAATAACTTATGCCACTAAAACGAAGCCGTGAGAACGTGTGCCTTTCTGCGTCATTCTCCCAACAACCGACTTAGTGTTCTCCAGTGAAGCGAAACAAGCGCGAACAGCACCTTTATTGGTTTTGACATTTTCCCTGTTGTAAGGAACATTTTTCTCATCGTTTCGAAGTAACTGACGCGTCGATTCAGGCTTACCTTGGCTGAACACTCCGAGTGCAACATTTCTTTACCATGCCAGCAATTCGTACCTCAGTCAAAACGTCGAGAACACCCTATTCAGCCCCCCAACAAAAAAGACTAACACGGGATTCCTTCCTTGTGGAAGATCTTTCGGACTCGACAAGCTGCTCCGATTTTGACGAGTCGTATGTTCAACGCGCACTACTTTTGCCTTCTGGCAAATCGTCGTCAGGACGTCGCCAACCTAGTACTAGTGCTCACCCTTCAAAGTCGCGCGTCGCTAGTACCAAATGCACCGCGGATCCCATTACTATAAAGGGCATCACCTTTCACCCCACGGTCGTCTTCGACACGTTTTGGAGGTGGGCATTCGAGCGAAAGGCGATTGATGACCGGCGGCGCTCAGGAATGGATGCACCGTGAGTCTTACAGTCGCCACATCCATCAAAGTTTGAGCTTTATTTCATGATTTCCTTTCCTAGGTGGTCCGAAGACCCTATCTTTCAACGTTACGCGTTTTGCAACACATTTCGCGTGTTGGATAAACTGTCGCAATATATCATCCGCGAGGTCATCGAGAAGGGCTCCCAGGAACCAAACGAAGTGGTGTTTCGTGTCATCCTTTTCAACTCGTTCACCAAGATTGACACCTGGGAGCTTTTGGACAATGAACTCGGTCCTCTCACGTGGCCGAGATATAACCGCGCTGAGTATCAGAAAGTCCTGACAAGGGCCAAGAGGGCAGGAACGACCCTATACACTGGCGCATTCCAAAAACCATCCCCTAAGTTTGAATTTAAAGATGCCCACATCAATCACCTGTGTCTCCTGGAAGTCCTCATGGAGAGCGACCTCCCTAGCCGACTCATGAACGCCAAATACCTTGCCGAGGTCTACGAGTATCTACTATCGTTTCCAAGCATGGGCGAATTCTCGACATATCAGCTTCTGCTCAACCTCATGTACACGAATGTGCTCAACTTCTCGAATATGGACTTTGTGATTGCTGGGCCTGGCGCGACGTCTGGCCTAACAAAGATGTTCGGCGCCAAAAAGATGAAAGCCGCTAAGCATGCTGTCCCCGGGATCGAGGAGGATCTGATCCGTTGGTTCGCGGAGAATCAGAATGCACAGTTTGAGCGACTGGGTTTGAAATTCTCGGGATTGGGTCCTGACCGTCTGCCCATGGACCTCGCTGACATCGAACATGCCATGTGCGAGGTCGACAAGTACTCGCGTCAGGCACACCCCCAGTTTAAAGGGAAGAGCATCCATATACGGGCTATCTTCCACCCCTCGCCAGGTATTTATCCTCCGACGCCTGTGCTGCCCAAGGCTTGGAAGCACCCAGACAGGAAGATTTTGCGTATTTGGCCTGGCCCTCGTCCTACCAAGGACCCCCGTTACGTCGTTTCCCGGATTAAGGCACACCGCGATGGCGCGCGGGGGAGAGAGTACAAGGTATCTTGGAGTGGATACACCGATGCAGACGACACGTGGGAGCCCGAGCAGGGCTTACTGCAGGACGCACCAGGTGCCGTCAATGAATACCTGGCCAGCCTCTGAACCTTGATTTTTATCTTATCACATCTCAATGACTATCTTGCTTTGCTATACTGACACTATTTCCTCATGAAATCATTAGATACCCTAGAACGCATGTATTTTAAATATAGTGGCAACCTTGTAGGAGAAATATTTACGCTAATACGCTTTCGCTCGCGATCGGATGGAACCATTGAAACGAGGTCTGTTCAACGTTCAGACCAGAGTTATTATTTGCGCGTATTTACGCGCTCTCCTTGAACGCGCTTCAACGTTCCATTTCCAAAATCCTGGCCGCACTGGTCCTCCACGTCAGACCAATCTATCTCACTGCTGGTCATGGAATCGATATCTAGGCTTCGAGAAATTCTAGTCCGTGCACTAGAGGGTGAACTTGCTCAGCATGTCGAACAAGAGCTCTTTGATGAGCTGATGGTCCAAAAACCGCTTCTCTTGCGTCTTCTCAATTTCGGGGGAAGGAATGCGCAAGAACAGAAAGAAATCGAGTCTGGTAAAATTTTTGCCCCTTGCTGCATCATAGTTTATATATTTTAAGCAGGCAGGATAGTCATCGACGGGAAGCAATCTGCTGTGAATTCAGAGTTCGCGCGACAGGCCATTTTTCTCTCTCAGCAACTTGACTGCTCCGAACGATACCTTGCCGGACTTCTTCACAGTGTAATGGGTGAAAACCCCAACATCAACCCTGTCCATTGCCTTGAAGTTACCATCGCTGAATTCCACAAGAGGCGCAGAGATCTGGTTGACTGCTTGGCTCTTCTGTTTAGTGCAGTAGAAGCAGCAACAGCCCCAGAAACCTCATCGACGATATTACACCTCGCCAGTTTTGTTCAACAACACCTCATACACGGTGTACCAGAAGGAAACGATGTTTATTCAAGAAGAATATTCCGGGAAATGGATGGATTGGACGCTGTACTGGTGAGGGCCGATAATGCGAAGAAGAGCGCGAGTAGCTCGACGGTGGTAGGACCCCAAGGTGCGTTTTTTTGTACCGGGTTTACCTTTCCGTTCAAATTACCGACTGAATCCAAAAGGGAGCCCTACTCTGGGATTCGACGTGCTGAACTCGCGCTATGAGTCACTCAAGTACGAGCGGCGGCAACTTGCTACTGCATATGCCACTTTATCTCGCCTCGGATTCCTTTCCCCCGACGATATCAAAGCTACGCTCGACTGGCTAGCCCGGAATCCAAACCATGCTATGACTTTCTACCTCCTAACCACAGTACTCTCTGCGTTCAACACTGCCCCTCCCAATTCCGACGAGTGGACGCGTCGACAGCATAATCTCCTTCACAAGAGTCTAACAGATTACATGTCTCGATCTATGTCTTCTTCTCCTCAGATACCGTGGAAAGACAGTGGCCTAAAATCTACGATTTTACTGAAATGGACACTTCTGCAAACCGAGGCAAGACACAGGGATCCCAGCCTGGAGAACCGCGACGGTTTCCGGACCGAGGAATTGGAGACTCAAGTATGGAACGCGGTTCAAGGAGATGCATTTCCTTATCTCGCCCTGGCCGTTAAGCAGCTACGGCGGAACCAGGAGAACTCAACGGGCTTCTCGCTTGTCAACACCCTTTCCTTTAGCGCCGACCAGCAGGACCGTACGGTTCCCTCGGAGGACTTCAAAACCCTCGTCCTAGCGGCATTTGAGGATCTCACGCGCCTTCTTATCACACATGCATCCTCTGAGCTACGCAAAATTAAACAACGGCAAGAGGATCTTGCAAGTGCTCGATTAGACCGGGCGAGGACAGCTTCGCGCTTCGCGTCCAGCATGGCGCCGTCAGAGTCAGACAAACCTGTATCACCCCCTCGCAACGATATTGCTATGCTCTACTCATTCATCGGTCTTTTGTACTCTTCATTGCCCCCCGAACGTGCGCTCCAATTCTGGGGCTCTGGACCGCAACCCGACACATCACGAGCGTCGTACCTCGAATATATTGAAACCACTGCAGGCCGACTACCAGCATTCTTACAATGGGCCGTATGGTCAACGACTCCCAATGACATCACAATGTCTACCGCACTCTATGACATGCTAGGTGGCCTAGCCAAGGGTCAGCAATGCAGTGAGCTTGCCTATAACTTTATGGCCAGAGGTAGCGGAGAAGTCATTCCGGGGAGTATGTTGCCTTCATCCTCATCCGCGGGACTATCGATATCCTGGACAGCCGTATTTGGTATTTTGGAGTCTTGGGCAACAAGCTCTGCTAATCCTCGTCCACCACCGCAGCCACACCATCTTGGCCTGAGTGCTCTAGGTGGTAGTTTTGCGCAACCCCCTCCATCTCGCCCACCACCATCTCAACAGATGCCCATTGGCCCAAAGGACGTTCTCCTAGCCCAATCCTTCCTGTATCTTCTATCGACAGTAGTAACCCACTCGGTCGCTGTCCGCATCGCTATCTCGGGACACGCACATTTCCGTGCCATTCCTACCTTGGTGTCGCTGATTCCCCTAGGCGTCCCTTTGGAGTTGAAAGGAGCCCTGTTCGAGACACTCGCTGCCTTCTGTGAACCTGGCGCGGGTATTCCTGGTGTTGAGATCTGTAAGGCGGTATGGACTCTCATGGAGAGACTCGAGGTGATAAACGTCAGGGTCGCGCCCGCGGGACCGTTTGGAGCAGTAATGCCCGCGAAAGGTGTTGAGGCTGAGTTGGAGGAGATCGAAGCTGTTCATCGACTGTATCCGTCCACAATCCCATTTTTGAAGCTACTGAGCACCATGGTCCATACCCCCAAGCGAGTTCCATTTAAAGATCGCCTGGTTGATGCGCAGCCTATGAACACTGTCCCTGAGACACTGGGTCAACCGTACCGTCTCCCTGGAATTGGTCCTTTCACAGCATTCATCGTCGATAACGTCTTCGCCAACATCCCCAATCGAGAGTATTCGCGCACTTCCGATCGCTGGCAAACCAATGATTTATGTTTGTGTTATATCGAGCGTGCGCTCGCTAGCTTCGACCTCGAATCCTTGGTCAACAATTCGGAAGGCGGACCGCTCAAAGGAGACAGTTTGATACATCTACTAGTTCACCCAGGCTACGATGTCATGAAACGCATACTCACACACACCCCTCTCCAATCGAGAATCTTGACATACATCGTCGAAGGTGTTCAGGGCTTCGAAAAAGACTTCGCTCAAGAACAACCATATTTCGGAACGACCATCATTCGTGTTCTGCGAATTGTCCACCGTATTCTTGAGATCCAAGATATCTTCCTCGACGTGCTAGTTCCACTCTTGAATGACTTTGACAGCGCCCCCATCGTTGGACCCGTTCACTCGCGCTCGTTTTACGGCAAGTTTGACCAGGAGCTGACGTTTGGCCAACAGTATGTCCCTGCACTTGCGGCTTACATGTCTTTCTCGAATTACTCGGAACTTGTCCTCCTATCAATCAAGATCATTTCCGTCTTATCAGCCTCGACACCATCGTCTAACCTAGCCACGTTGATCGATCGCAGCAGCGATTCCGACCGTGTTTTAGCAGGTTTCGTGGATATCATGAGCGTGGAAAGCCTGGAGGACGCAGCTGAGGCGGAAACACTGGCAGAAGAGACTACTGGTGCTGGTGCTCCTGACAAGGATGAAACCCAACCTCTCGGACAGGCTATTAGGCTGTCGGCTCTTGATTTGTTGATCCAAGAGACAGAAGCCAGTCGTTCATACCCAAATATCGCGCATTTCCTGCTCTTCGGTACCGCCAAGCAAGATCAGCAAATCCAAGACCCCCACGCTCTAGGAGCGCGCCGAACTAGTATCCATGTCTTGTTAGACTTGGTGAACGCCGGTGTACCACGGATCAAGGGAAAAGGAAAAGAGCGTGAGCAAGATCATTCCACACCGCTTTTCCTTGCTCTTCCTGGACTGGCCGAAAAGTGCTACCGCGTGATATACCAATTGTGTACTCATCCAAAGACTTCGGATTTCACCACTCGCTACCTGCGCACGAGGGAAGATTTCTTTGCCCGCCAGCTTGCAAAGATCCCTTCACAAGTTCCCCAAACACTCCAACAGCCTTACATCCAGGTTCACTACAACGATGGGGCCCGTGTTATTACAACTGTTCCTTCATTAGGTTCATTCCTCCGTCTACGTTCTTGCATATTTGATCTCGTTGCGTTGGACCTCCACATACTCACGAACAAGGGCCATCTCAAAGGAGTCTCCGAGTTGCTCAACATCCTCTTCGGAAATGCTTCTGACGATGATGCGGAGGACGAAGCATTCCCCCAATTCCAGGAAGTCGGCCAATCTCACATGCGAGTCATCGAATTCCTTCAGTCCTTGATGTTTGATTGGTCGGACAGCTTGGCTGTTGAACCAGTAGAGCTCCAGTTCCTCGGTCAACTCAACCTTCATTCTTGTGTGCGGACGGACGCGACAGGCTGCGAAATCGTAGACAGGACGGCCCTTCTGTCGCTCCTTACGGCTGCCAAACGGGCGGTGCATGCACAGGGGAGTGTGGTCACTACTGCGCACGCAGAACAACTCCAGCGAGAAGCGGGGTACATCTTAGAAAGCTGTGTCGTCGAGAACCATCGTCGTGAGGTCGTACATGCAGTCGCGAAGGGCTACGAGGCGTGGAGGCAACTTTTGGATTTGGCCTTGACCAAGTGCTTCGAGCGGCTTCCGCACGACAGAAGGGAGAACATGCTCTTCGACCTTCTTCATGTCCTTCCAACCGCCATTCGATCACCAGACATCGAGGAGCCGACAGCGGTGTTACTGTCCGAGGCCGTTCTATCTTCCATCACTAAATTGCGCGAGGATAGGCAACAGCAAGTTATCGCCCAATCAGCAGGTGGTAATGCCGAATCTGGTTCCCTACCTGCAGAACGCCTATTCTCTATCCTGCGCAGTATCTTGGAAGGGATCATTGATAATAACCGTGTGGAGCTTGTCCGCGGGAACCTCTACGCTGCCCTCATCAACTACGTCCACCTAATTGCCCCGCCCAAAGAGGATGTCACTTCAGTCGCGCGAAAGGGAGATAACCTGGCAATATCCTTGTCTGCATCCACGACTCGGGAGGACTTCTTCTTTGATGGAAGCCAATCTCTCATTTCGTTAGACCGCACTTCAAAATCACAAAGCTCCGACCGCTCTCTCTATGGGGGCAGCTTGGCAGTTATGAAGGGAGTCATCGAACATTTAGTTGCGACAATCTCTCGAGATGCCATAGATGGGACAGAGGTTTGGAAAACGGTTGCATTTATGTTATTGGACGCTCTGGTTCAGCTCTCGGGATCAGAGAAACACCACGTTGTTCTATCGGCACTTACACGGCATGGGATCCTCTCAAACTTTGTGCGAGGATTGAAGGAGTCGGATTCGCGCTTACTGTCCGTGCTAAAACCTGATCCTGGTGCGCAGCCTGATCATTTTAAACGAGACTACAACTTGTCTAACTTTATATTACACAGACGATCTAAACCCTCTCTATGTCTACGAGGCCAAAATGTCATTTTTCATTCGGATGACTCAAACCCGTGCCGGAGCAGAACGGTTACTGGAGGCTCAACTATTACCAGTGTTAGCGCAGTGCGATTTCCTTGATGCGCGGCCAGAAGCAGATCAGTCCTTCATGGGTGCGCGTACATGTTACACAACCATTGAACCGTTAACTAACTCGAGTTTCTTATTAGATCGAGACTCTTTCCTTCCCTCTGCGATCCAACGCTACCATCAACTATTCATGCCCACTCTCCAAGTTGTTGATGGAATGCTCGCAACCCTCGGAAGCAAACACGGTACCGTCGTCAATCAGGTATATCGGAATACATTTCAAGTGGGGTGCGCGTTACTAAGAATATATATTTACCAGGCCTTGGAACTTCTTACAAGTCACGGTGCGACGATAGCGATTCTTCTCAAAAATGACATGGAATACGTTCCATTAGCCCTGCTTGAGGAGATTCATCTCATTGTGACACTCTCCACTAGCGTTCTTCCTTCTGTCCCCAAATCAGAAACGGTAGCCTCCTTTTATCTTTCTGCATGCCCTGATGATTGAATAACATCTTACGCCTGCATAGCTATCTACAAACTCGGGTTTCGGCGCGATCCACGCTGCAATTCTTGGTCTCGCAGCACGGTGCCTGGGCAGTGGTCGGTGTTTCCGTCATATAGTCCCGCAGACGAACGCAGAGATGCAATGGGCTAAAGAACGGTCGTTTGGTTCGTTCCCGTGTTCCTCGGATACTACCCTGTTTAATGGATGCAACCCTTTCAGGTTATGGACCTCAAAGCAAGTTTGACGTCAGAGTTTTACAACGGGAACGATTGCTGAGGAAAAGCATCATCATGTATATCGGTGCTGCCAGTGACTTTACAGGTTTGCACTCTTTGACATATCGGATATGTGAATCAACTAAGATCTTTCCAGAACCTGAAATCACACTTGTACTTTCTCCCATCACCACCCAACCCTGACACGATGAACAAGCGCCGGCGCATTTCCTAAGTACGTCGTCTTCGCTGTATCTCCAAGACCGTCATGTCTTAATGAAGTTTATCTAGCCACAATCCCGACCATTGGGGATGCGTTGGAAGCTTTGAACGCTCTTTGTACAGACCTTGCGCATACCCTGAAGCAAATATCTGACTTGGGCGCGGAACTTGCTGCGCGAGATCATATCGTGGTAGATAACATTGGCGATGTACGTCGAGTCTCTTATATTGGTAACCTCACAATGATTGAGAAAAAAAATCCGCAGGTTATCAGAGACATCCATACGTCCCTACTTCAAGATCTGGACATCGCTCAGAAACGCCAGTTGATCTGTGAGGAGGTCGAAAACGTGAAACGGGGTGCAACTCGGGAGGCGCGGGTATTGCTCGGTAAGTATCCGAATCGCCATCTCAATAGTTCACGCTTGACGTTTGCAAATCCTCCTACCTGCAGACACAACTGAGATGCTGTTATTACTCATCTGGAGGCACATACAGCACTACGCCTCCCCAGCAGCCGCCCTTCCCACTCCAATACCCTCACTCTCCTCATCCGCGTTGTTCCACAGTACTTCAAAGCCGCAGCACCTTGGTATGAACACGGCAATGCGGTTCCTAGCTGCGCCAGATCCGGAGAACTTCAAGGCTGAGGTTGGTAGACGGTTGGGTCCGGCGTTGGCCAAGCTTGAGAGCCTAGACTTGCATCTCGTATGTCTCAAACTTCTCACCCACCAACCGCTTATCTCACGTCTTCCTAACATAGGGCTCGGAATCACTCGCACAAAATCAGGGATATATTGAGATCATGGCGCGACGTTTGCGTGATAGTACAGGCCTTTTGCATGACGGTGCAGTGCATGAAGAGGAGATCGAGTGAAGTCTGTTGCAATGTTCCGACTGAAAATGGGCACTAGCCTCTGCTTTCTGTGATTTTAACTGTAGATATCTTCACCTTGACCAATCATACTCAACCGATCCTTATGTCGCATAAACCCGCGGTGAAGGCTGGCATACTCTTGGGAATATAACTTGGAAGTATTTAAGCCACGCACGCTCTTGGCACGCCTATTATCCCCATAGGGAAAGACCTGCGATCAATTGATAGGTTGTGGCGGTGAAGGGCACATCACTTCCAACTTTGCGC
>JABCKI010000325.1:0-17077 GCA_018282025.1 Sphagnurus paluster
TGTTGAAATAACGCTTACGTTACCCACATCATTCCCAAGTAGTTTATTCTTGTAGCGGGCTGTAGATGACCCTTAGGTAATAGATTACCCTCGGACTGTAGATAGCCTTTACAGGGTCATACATGACCCTAAACCCTATCAGTATATACTAGATACCACTCTCGTTGCTGTGCTGTGCGCCCTCTGGGCTGCACGCATGCAACGGTGAGCTTCCTGGAACTGTGACCCGCGCGCCCGTCTGAAGGACGGGCTGGGCACAATTCATCAATGCCATTGGCGAGAGCTGGGATCTCCAAGTACAGCATTAATACCGTGACTCAGGATTCGACCGTGTAGCCAGAATGTGGTCATTCCGGGGACAATAGGGGTGAATTTAATTTCACTCCCTACTTTGGATATTGTCATGTGGTTTAAGTTTCCTTGTATCGTGTATCCATCACGAAGGAATTGCCCAATAGATAGAAGGCGCGAGTCCATGCCGGGGATATGAAAGACGGGTTTGATTAAGACCACGCATGCTTTTGATTCCCCGGGATTTCTATATTCAAGGAGCACACTCCCGACACCGACTATTTCAAGTCGGGTACCTTTCGCGGCAGTCTGAACTTGGTGGCGATGCTTCAACTTTCGATAGTAATGGAAATCACTTAGATGTTCCATAAAATGAAAGGAGGCGCCGGAATCGGCAAGCCAAGAAGTTGTATTTGTATCACTATTTTTAAATGATGCATACAAATTTTTGTAATTCTGTTTAAATATAACCGGGCAAGCCCGGGAGCGGATTACCCAAGGGTCATTCTGCTCAAACAGATTAGTATCATTTTTATTTAGTGATAGGATTTGGACTGACTCATCAAGGTCAAGGTCGGGGTCTCCTGGACCCATGCGTTCTCCTCCCCAGGATGCCTCCCTGAAATCCCGGATCACCTGCACAAGATCTAAGTCAAGATCTTGATCAGGGACCGGTTCTGCTAGACGGGAAGGGTCATCTACAGCCCGCTACAAGAATAAACTACTTGGGAATGATGTGGGTAACGTAAGCGTTATTTCAACAGACATTAAGCTCGTGCTCGTATCCAGGCACAGCGTTGACCTCGCTGAGCGCCAGGGCGAAACAGTCTGCAAACTCCGATATGAGCTCGCGAATCTGTTCACGTTGCGCATCTGTTGTGTCCGGGCCAATCCGTATGAGTCGCAGGATTTCCGCTATGTGTTCTGCTTTGAATGGGTCTGTTAGGGGTTATTGAAATCCTACCACCTGAACTAAGTTTTTTTTTTTTTTTTTTTTTAAATCATGGGTTTCCCCTCATTTGATATCCCGCGTAAAAAATACATGGTGCGGCGTATGTTAAACGCAACCTGAATTGCGGGGCGAACCTATTACCCCACCCCTCCAAACAGGGCCATCGAGTGGAGGACCCGTCTGAGCTAACCCCCCTCTCTCTTGATCGAGATCCTCCCCTGCCCCCTCCCTCCCTTTCGGCGTCACCTCCCAACGGTGCCGTCTTTGAGACTGTAGGCGGTACTCCGCACTCCAACCCAGCCCCTCGTGCACTGATGGTTTCGTTTTCGGAGACTGTCGGGGTGCTTGTTCCCTGTCACCTCGGAAACCCTAATCTTCACGGTGGGTTCGAATAAAATGAAAGTCTTCTTCAAACGATCGTGTCCCTGCCTCTAATCCCCAGCCTCACCATTCCCTCGAAGAAAAGCGAAGCCAGACGCCGGCAGGATAAAGTGCAGCGTGGGATGTCAAAAATCACCCCGATCGCCGCGAAAAGTCAAAGGAAGAAATAAGGGATGACCCCCATGGTGAAAGGGGGGCCCGATCGTGGCCGATGTCGATTAGTGCTGAGTTGTTCGGTAGAGTATGCACGACCGATGTTGGGAGGACCACTTCCCACGGTCGGATGGTGGTGGTAAACGGAGAAGAAGCGGTGCCACCTGAACTAAGTTTCAAACCATCAGTTTCGGGAGCGGTATGAAAAGCTCCATGCCTCGAGGGCTATCCCCCAAAAGATGTCACGGGAAGTAGGGAAGAAACGGAATCGCAGTTTGCACTCTGATTCCGACTCCGAGCCCGAGCCTCAGGCTCCAGCAATGACATCGAATAGGGAGTCAGAATTTAACCGGTATATCGGCACTGAAGAGGTTGTTCCAGAGGGAATGGGTGTAGTGGAGTGGTGGGGAGCCTGTATCTATTCTTTTGGCTTCGTTGTTGTCGATTCGGAGCTGATACTTTTTACGATAGCTCAATGCACAACGCAATCCGACGTGGGGCTCTCTCGCATGAGACTATCTTTCGATTATGGCCTCGATGATGCCAACCACACCCTTGCGCTAGCAGCGCGGCCGCCCAAGGCACGCGGCATCGTACAGTGCTGCTTTTCGGGCTTGATGCTTGTTTTTTTCATACTACGCTGACGTTCCTTTTGTCCAGATGCGAAATTTCCAGTTTTGTATGGATAATGCCAGTTTCGCCCTTTCTTGATAACGCCCTATCCTTGCAAAGATTGATCTAAATATGATTTAGTGGCCATTGGTCCCTCACACGACGTTTCGTGATGCACCTCCCGAGTTCAAGCTCATTTTAATTGTGATGCAGTTTATTTGGTGTGTTCATTGGTTGAAAAAATGACATTCTAGAGTGTTTAACAAACGATCCCGCAGGTCCGTCAACGCGTTTCGCGCCAGTTCAATCAAACTCAGGACCCGGGAAGCTCCCGCCATTTCTTGTCCGCGAAAATCCCCAAAATAGCCCTCAAATCCGCTATATTTTGAAGCTCAAATCCGCTATTTCGGACAAGCCTTGTCACGTGACATCCCAAAAAGGAAAATCTCTTTTTTTTTCCCGCTTTCCTCGCCGCATATTGTTTTTCCAGTGTCGCAGAGTACTTGACATCATATATATTTTTTAGAAATTTAGCTATTACTTATTTGATGCCATTCTCCCCCCAGGTATTCTAATTTTCAATGGTGGCGACTTGTCAAGAATTTTCTTCGTGGCCTGTAATGCATTCCATTGCGAAGCCGCCACTGGGGTGAGCAATTTGCGCAAGATACTAGTGCCAATCAGTGCACCTCGGCCGAGGTGAAAAAGAAGGTGATCAATGGGGGCATGAGTGTGAAGATGATACTTTCGATTTTTAACTGAGCACGTAAAATCTGGTGCTGATTCGGCCAGTGCTTCATTTTCCAAATTGGCCTCATCTGAATCGGATTCCTCGCATCCTCCTCCGTCCTTGAAATTTGTCAGCTCCCAATCCAAGTGATGAAAGTCAAATAACGAACAATTGTGAGAGGTAAATATACACGGAGAGATAGCCAAGAAAGGCCATCCACCTTTGTTGACATGTCAATTGATCCATATCTTGAACTGGCACCTTTCTTGTACAGATCAAGGACTTGACCAATGTAGAAGCGTGCTTTGGTCCGCATTATAACATAGGAGTCACGTTGTATGGGATTGAGAGCTGTGACATTCTTCTGGGATAGGTATGAAAGGGGTGATTGACGACCAGCTGCCAGTGGTCGATTCAAGGTATCTTCGACTTCCTTGGCTGTTGTTGTCCACCAAAGTTGACGAACTTTCTTTTGTTCCTCCTTCTTGATCACTGGGTTTAGGTCTTGAGCAACACGCAAGCGCTGAGATGCCTCTCGGATAGAAAACTTGTTCTTCTTGTCCAAAGAATCTTCGCCATTTGAAAGGTCACGTTGAACCTTGCGGAGGGCAAATTTTTCACTGACGGTCACCACACGTTCAGACTTTGTAGCCGTTCCCGACTGGATGGCGTTGCGGATATCGATGAGGGAATCAATTGAGACATTCCCAGATTCCGAAATGACTTGACGTAGTGTGGGCTGTAACGCAGGCAGTTGGCTAGCTGTAACTGCAGAAGGAATGGGATGGGGAAGAGGGGTGCTAATATCAGTATCTGTGAGGCCGCTAGCATTTAAAGTGTCGTCAAGATTGTCGCATAGTGCCGAATAGCATGCAACGTCTGATGCAGCTATCTCAACCATGATCTTCATCCTAGTATCTGAACAGTCATCCGATGTTGCGCTAGGAGTTTCAGGCTCGTCCTGCCCCTCATCGTCCGTGAGGTCTTCAATCTTGTCATCATCCGATAAATAACCTTCAGGGTCCACCGGGAGATCTTTGTCGTCGGAGAAATTGGCACCTGCAGATTGACTAAGAGGCTGTAGCTTCACAGGTTTCGCAGCTTCAACCTTCGGAATAGATATGTTAAGAATAGTCTTGCAGATTTGAATAGCCTCATCATGTGCAATGACCACAAGGCTATTGAGCTCCTGATCGGATAGCTTTGAGGGTGGGACTGGCTGGGAGGAAGCTTTATACATATCTGTACCGGCATCAAACATATATCCAACAGCAGAGTCCCGTTCCTGTTTCGATTTCAGCAAGCCGGATTCAAGAATGCGTTGGCAAACCATGATATGTTGAGCCATCTTCAAAAATTCGGCATAGCTGAAATTTGGTAGAAGTTGACGAGCAATTCCAAAGAAGTGTTCAATGAATTCAGTATTCAGCAACCAGATGCAGAATGGAACATCCGAATAATAGCGGGAATAGGCGAGGGCCGTCAGGACAGGTGTATCACAAAGCCTGTTGAAGATCTGAAAGCTTGCCGGGGAGATGAAGGAACGGCTGGCAACAGTGTTGCAAATGACCGGGTCGGAACCAGGTCAGTTCATTTGGACATGAGCGGCTCCGGAAATGACTGACTATGACCTAGGGTCAGTCGGGTTATTTGAACAAAAATGTGTAAAAAATTAATCTACCCTATGACTCGTTATCTACCACTGAAATAGGGTCTATAGAACTTCCAGAATGTGTCTCAGCGCGTTCTTCGGGCCCCAACGAACTCAACATCTCATAGAAAGCCACTTCCTCTCTGTAATTCTTGATTCGTGACAGTAGTGGAGCCAGAAACGCGCCCGAAAAGCTGAAATAACACGATCTGCGAGTGGCATGGTCGGGTTCATCCATGCTTCAAAAAGAGAGCCTGTCGTAGTTGGAATTGAGTCAGCTGGAATGACGATAATTTACTTCGGCAACTAATAGCAATCTTACTCATTACATATAAATATGTGAATGACCCTTCGAATCCAGGTCGTATGTTATGTGACTGACTCGTTGTGACATTTCCCTTCACTCCCTTCCGTCTCCGGCGGCTGCGGTTGATCAGCAGGATTTCCAGGAAACGACAACAATTCTAATGCAAGGCGACTTGGTGGATCGACAAATTCTACATCAGCATTTTCACAAAATGCTTGTCAGCTCGTTGGAGCTCGTTTGCTTGTCACGAGCCGACGAGACCCACGAGACCCAAGAGTTGACAAGATTTTTCGAACAATATATTGCATTAGGGTGTAGCTAAAAATTCGTGTGTGTGATGATCAACATAACTATTGATAAAGTAAGCTCGAAAGACATCAAGTGCTTGCGAAAAATGAAAGTCTTCTGGTAATCCTGCTGTTCCATAGATAGGTAATAAATGTGCCCCCCTGACAATGGAATCAACGTGAACGACAGCAACACTCCGTTGATTCCCCACAAATTCAGGCTTCACCACCCATAGCCCCGTCTCGTCATCAGGTCGGTCACCAACCGGAACCAACCAGTTGACAAGCGCACAAGAAAACTCCTCGTCATGGAACTTGAAAGAGAAGAATAGGAGAACTCGTCCAATGACCATCCCCTGCATTCCAGGAAGATCCGCGTCCGTTTCAATAAAAACTGTATCGTGTCGTGGATATTTCCCCCGCCAATTTGGATGAGATCGGATTCGTTCACGGTACATGCCCCTGGCACCACATAGGTCACTCGGAGCATAAAAACGGGCAACGGCAGAGTGATAGACATGAATCTTGCCGGAAAATCCAGGGCAATCGGTAAGCGGGACCAGGGAGGAAGGGATCTCAGCATTGGGATTCATCTGGTCCCAGAGGAATCGACGGAAAGCCTCTGGAAATCTAGGCTGTCCAAATTCCAGTGCAAGCTCGTCAAGGAACCGACTATATTGACGTTCTGTAGATTCAATAAGGTATTTTTGTTAGTTTCATGATGGTACACGAAAGAAGAATAAAAACATACCCTGCGTCTTGGCAAGCTTTACAGACGAAAGCACCTTGGGGCCTTCAAGAGGACCCAGATCGTCATCGTCTTCATCTTCAGCAGCGGGTATGAGGGCTTGGGGCTGGGGAGCTCCTCCTGCGAGAACCATTTCGGTATAAGAGGCGGTCGAGCCAGCCATCATTCCTTGCTGAGAAAATTTTCGCTGGATAGCTGCCATTTTTTCAAGCCGGGAAATCGTCTGGAGCATCTGGGGGAGTGCGTCAAATCGGTTGGAACGACGCCAGGGCTCTTTAACAGCTTTGATATGTTTCGACTCTGTGATTGATGAGCAAAGTCCGTTCGGAGAGCCGAAAAGATAGATTGAGCGAGGAAAATGCATCATTGCATGTTGGCGTGGAAGGGAAATTGTGTCGCGGATGCCTGTCGCAATAAAAATGGAACGATGGCAGTGAAACCGTTGGAGCGCAGCCTCAAGCTGCTCAATAGTTTCGGCGGTGAAAGCATTTCGGCGGGCGAGATAACAGAAGTCGAGGAATGCTGCAAGGCATTTAACCATATCAGATGGTACATATCCAGTGATTGCACTGATGTATACCTAGAGAAATTGTCGGAGGGCGAAGATAATGAAAAAAATTGTTGACCTTCATTAAAGCCTTTGAATCATCCCCAGTCCATTGCTCGAAGTCTCGACCATCAGGAAGCTCATAGAAAAAGGGAAAACCGAGTGGATTGGCCACCGTCGAGATTGCTGAGCCTCCAACAAAAAAAACAAAGGTACAAAGACAATTCTTTTGGTTCATCCGATTTGAAAACCAACCTCCAGGGGAAGAATAATCCTAAGACTCTAGCAGGCGAAAAAAAGGTAAAGACTTCGTACCAGGATGTAATAAATAGACTGATAAAATTTCCCCAGCGAACAGATTCTGCTTTCCGAGAACTTCCAGACCGAAAACGGGATAGCCACCCTGGGAACCCAGATAAACCGATTCAGAGGCGATCCCAGGCCGAAGTCGCAGGGGCCAGGGAGGAATATGATTTGCTGAGAGCCGAGATCGAAGACATGAAACAAATGCGACTTGAAATGCTAGCAGAGCTCGATTTAGGGCAAGAAAAGGATGCAAGACAGGAAGAACTTACTCGTATCAAGTCCATAGCGGGTCTCCAAGGTGTCCAGCAGCACGACGAATATGATTCTGACTACAATCCAGAAGATACTGACATCAAGATGGACGAGGCACCGAAAACAGGAGTAAGTGCAAAGATTCTTCAAATATTGCGCTGCCGCTGACTAGCCATTACTGGAAACAGAGGGGGAGGAAACCAGCGAGAGGCGAGATGAGAGCAAAGGTGGAGAAGATAAAGGAAACGCAGCGGTGAGTCGAGTAAACAAAGACATGTGATCTTCATCCCTGACGCCGAGGACCACAGGGAATCCTCGGCTATTCCCAGTAAACGCCCAAGTCAACTGAGCGGAATTAATACGGCATGGTACAAGCTGTCTGCTGCTGAAATCATTCCTGCAAAGGACAAGCGTGCAGACGCAGCTGTCGACGCTGATCCATTCGATGCACTGGGCGGCCTTCAAGAGGATGATATCGAGACGCCACGTCCTCAAGCCTTACCCACCAAAGGAACAGCAACTGTGATTGCACCAGTCCAGGGTCGTCTCAAGGACAATGAGGTGCGAAACACATTGTGCTTTTTGATTCAACTCACATGTTGTTTGGTATCTATCTAGCTTGTAGGTTTTTCGAGGAATCCGGCGACTCCAAAGCCTACCCTTCGTGCATTGCCTGCGAGTTCCACCAAGAAGAAAGGCAAAAAGGACAGCACTGGTGACACCTTCAACTCACCCATCGTACTCAGGAAACAGTCCTCAGTCATTTCCATTTCAAGCACCTCATCTGCTTCCTCGGTTATTTCCATTGCAAACTCCCCGTTGGCTGGAGGTGACGACTGTGATGGCATTCCCCCTCTTTTCCGCCCGTTATGGCTCAAAAGCATATTGCCTACGATTTACCACACCTTCTTCACCTTTGAGCAGCCTTTTCCGAACTCTCTGAAGAAGGAATTGGTCCCGGTTGTGAAGAATATCCTTGGAATTGTTGTACCTGGTCACACATACCAAGTCACCGAGGACTGCAATATTGTCAACGTGGTGAGTCAGCGTCATATATATATGATCTTCCCCTCATAATTTGGCAGGCATATGAACGTATCGTGGATAAACGGTCTCTTTTCGGCAGGAATGCCATCAACGTCGTCAAGGAATATTTTTCGCAGCCTCAATATGCCAATGACGAGCAAGCCGTCCGAAAATATGTCATGTGGGCATTACGACGCAATGGACCCGCCCTATTCAAACTCCCGACACCTGAAGAGTGTACCGTAGACAAGAAGGATCCCAATTACATAGTAAGTAGTGGTTTCATCCGGGTCAGTGTACACTGTACTGGGCTAATCAATACTATCCAGAAACCTTATGGTTTATACGAGTCTTCCTTCGTCATCAAGACTATGGCGCCTATTCTGAAGGTCATGCAAAATACACTGGGTGGATATGGAGAACCTGCGGGTGCGATTGGACTGGCTGCAGCGGCTGTGAGTAAAATCCAATATTTAAATGGGCCATTCTCATCCATTGAAATCCAGGTCGAGCGTGCCTTCCAAATGTTCAAAACGGGGGCCTTCGTTAAGGGCGGTGCATTCTCGAAGCCGAATGCGGGGAGGCTTGTTGATGACTATGTGAAGAACCTGAAGAATTTTGAGGAGAAACATTGGATACGTATCAGGGAGGCTTGCGGGGTCATCACAACGTCTCATGAGCTCGAGAAAGAGGTTGCTGTTGGTGCCCCATCATTGGATTATGCGAGAGCCGATCTTTTTGAACGCAGTAGCCCTCCCCCTATGGAAGAATAATGCGCACTGTACTAGTCATATTATTGTAGAATTCAATAGTATTAATTGCTAGTACAGAAATCTAGTAGCAACTCGTCGTCTCGCAGCAAACTCTTTGAGCCTCGTGGAGTCGTCATGGAAATCCACGAGATCAGCTTGTGAAAAAAAAAGAGATTCTCGTGAACTGGTGGCTATTTACTCGTTGGCCCTCTTTGTTACTCGTACGAGCACCAAATAGTACCAACGAGTAAAGTGTGAAATTCCTGATGTACATCGCTTTCATAATCTTCACCGTCTGAATCTTCCCGGCATGGTCGAAAGATGCTATTCAAAGGCATATTTTCGTAGAAGATCAAAGAAATTGACTGAGAATGTACGGCAAGTCAAGGCAGATTTCAAGTGCTCTCATCTTCATCTCATTCTTCTTGTCGTTTCGAACAGCTTCGTTCCCCTTTTCCTCTGCAATACTTGATATTTTCATCAGCACAAAGAGACCACACGACCACCCATCAATCTGTTGTTCGAGTTCTGTGGGGCTCTCGAGCACCCGTTTCCAGTGAGTGGTACTCCAAGAGATTGATGGTCTTTTGAGAAGTATCATGATCCAATCGATAATCCTCAGAAGTTTCTGGTAACACAGTTGTCGGCCTCTTGCCATTTAACATGATATTACTGAAATTTACTCACAGGCTCGGCCCAATAACTTGACCCTAATTCCGGAATGCTATCGAAAACACCAACTGTCGAAGGCTCGAAGCACTCCAATTGATCCAGGTGAGCACCCAGTGCTTGGGTTCTTTTGAGGAGCATAACGGTATGACCCAGAGGGTTTTTGCAAGTATGGTTTTGACTACACCTCCGGGACACTTTCGGTGTCGAGAACAATCAATTATAAAATCAGATAATGGCCCACACCTAATATTATACTCACTGCATGTTTGACATGGTCGAGAACTGTCCCGGCATAAATTCCTTCAGGTATGAGCCCCTCCACAAGTGGTCCTAACCAGGCTGACAATACCACCCAATGGGAGCAGCCATTATTTTCCGCCAGTTCTTGCATGCGCGCCCCGACTGCGTCAATAACCAATCCACCTATCATGGACTGATCGTTGATCAAGACTTTGATGTCGTCGGAAGTAATTTCAATGTTTCATATGCGTCTCAAGCCTCTGGCTCGTCGGAGAAGCTCTGCTTTGTTCTTGGTTGAACTTTGAGACATTTTGAGGCGTTCAAGAGTGTGGCTCAGAAAACCAGTGTATACCATACATGCCAATGGACGACGAACGCGTTCTCCAGACGATTCACACTACACGACCCGTCATCTGCAGTTGATGAGCTGCCTGGCGTCATCTTCAGAAGCCAACATGAGTAGTAATAAATGAATTTTTCGGCCGCTTCGCGGGTCTAGAATCCGCTATCGCCGGACAGACCTCGCCTGAATCCGGCCTCAAATCTGCTATAACTGGACAAGGATCCGTCCAAATTCTGGCCTCAAATCCGCTAAAAACCGGACAAGAAATGGCGGGAGCTTCCCGGGTCCTACTATGGTCACTCTGCTGGTCGCGCCAAATGTGCGTGCTAAGTACGATCTATAAGCCTTTCATCCTAACAATCCTCCCTAGTTATCGGCGAAGTACTTCGTCCAGTTCAAGGCGCTACGTATCAGGGGAGCAAGTTCCTTGTCCAATGCCACCAGGGCACTCGGAAAGATGTTATCAAAGCCCTCCAGGATTGGGTCGACCTTGATGGCCAACCACCCATTTGCTGGCTCAGCGGCCCTGCAGGCTATGGAAAATCGGCCATATCGCGCACCATCGCTGAATTCTACGACAAACAGGACAGACTTCTTGGAAATTTCTTTTTCCGCCGCGGCTACGATGACCAGCAGCACATTGCCCGCTTAATCCCATCCCTTTCCCACCAACTCTATCATAAGCTGCCAGAATCTCAGGGTTCAGTTCACAGCGCTATCGATGCTATCCCAGACATTAATGCCCTGCCCCTCGAGGCTCAATTCAAAAAATTCATTATTGATCCTATTCGTGCGGCGAATAAGAAAAGAACTGCGACTTCAATTCTCCCCAGCCAAGGAATCATCATTATCGATGCTCTTGACGAATGCGACGACAAGAACGAAATGAAGGTCTTCATTCACGCCATCATCGGCATATTTACAGGGAGATGCAACCTAGGTCTCCGGATCCTCATCACCAGTCGAGTAGAGGAGCACATTCGAGAATCCCTCGAAGCTGCTGCGAGTGCGGTTGTGCATCGTCGCTCTCTGCAAGATTTTGATGCTAGCGCGGATATCTTCACTTTCCTTCAGTCCCGCCTCTCCACTGTGTATGCCAGGATGCCTCCCGTCTTGCGGAAGGAATCTCAATGGCCTGCCCCAAAGGACCTTGACTCCCTCGTCAAGAAATCGGATGGTTCGTTTCTCGTTGCAACAACCTTCATAAAGGTTGTTGAAGCTGGGGGTCGTCCCGATAACAATTTACGCAAAGCACTGACCACCGAGGGTGGCCTTGATGGTTTGTATAAGGATATCTTCGAACGCGCCACCAGGAACGATAATTTCAAGCGGGTTATCGGCACTGTCGTGCTGCTCAGGGGGCCGATACCGGTGGTCTCGCTTGCTCATCTACTTGCACTTGAAACTTGGGACATCGTCGAAGAGGCCATAAAGTTACAGTCAATCGTCAAGGTACCGGACAATGATGAGAAGCCCATCACCCTCTTTCATACCTCACTTCGGGACTTTCTGATAGCACCTGAACGGTCGGGCCTTTTTTTTATTGATCCCCCGATGCGCCATCTCTTCATTGCAGCAGATTGTCTGAAGGTTTTGGCAATTCGCCCGACAGACGATATGTTTTATGGAGAGCGGGAGGAGTATGCTCGTCGAAATTGGTGCCATCACATCGCTCAAGGTGTCGAGAAAGCGAGTGGAGATCTTCCCAGTGTTTTACGGCACGTTGGTCTGACACACTGCTTGATGGATTTCGTGAAATCGATGGATGTTTGGGTGAATACTTCGGTAGTCAAAGGCGGACAACAGCTGGGCATCTTGCGTTCAGCCATTTCAAAATTGACGGTGTGTTGTACGGTGTATGAGTCCAAGATTTGTTTCTTTTACTAAAAGGATGTTGTTGCTGCAGCACGTGGAAAACCTCCCAGAGCAGCTGATCGAGTTGCTGAATGTGGTTGAAGCAAACGCAATGGTGGGTACCCTGCATATTTCAGAATACAATGCATTGATTTAGAATGTGGCTTTAGAATGTGTGTGGTCGATCGTGTTTGGCTGTGTGGCAAGAATTCTAACGATGGCATATTCCTCGGGGAAATACCAGGATGTGAGTACAATGGTATGCGAAATACGGACAGAATGCTCAGTAGGTGTGCACGCTTCGCAAACAGTTTGTGAGTAAACATGAAAAGGGATTGGGAAGCGTTATTAACAGTACTTCAGAACGTATGTTGTGACAATTTGGACGCTGGTTGCCTCGCGAAGGTGTATGCTGACTGCATTCTGCTTTGTTACTGCCATCAGAGTGTAAGTGATGGGTCTTATGAGCTTAGGAGTGTCCTAATATTGGTGTAACTTCCTTTATGCACAAAGTTGGTGAGGATCTTGACTCTGGCCATTGGTAGCGCCAAGCTGACACTCTCGCGGCCCTGTTCCGCGTCTAGGATGTGCGTCGTCTCTCCCATTCTCGCGGTGACGCCGAGCTGACACTCTTGCGGCCCTGTTCCGCCCCCAGTTCGTGCGTCGTCTCTCCCATTCTCGCGGTGACGCCGAGCTGACACTCTCGCGGCCCTGTTCCGCCCCCAGAGAGTGCGTCGTCTCTCCCATTCTCGCGGTGACGCCGAGCTGACACTCTCGCGGCCCTGTTCCGCCCCCAGAGAGTGCGTCGTCTCTCCCATTCTCGCGGTGACGCCGAGCTGACACTCTCACTGCCTCCTCCACCTGTAGATCGTATGTCGTCTCCCCTTCCGAGTGACGCTTGGCTCATGCTTCCATTCCTTTATTCACCGTTCAGCGTGTGCGTACTCCCACAACTCGCCATTTCACCATACCCCTCATCCCTCGTCCCTCTATCCTCACAGGAGGTGCGTACCTCTGCTATCGTCGCAGACACCTGTCATCTGATATCTACTGTGTACCGGCATCACAATGTATCAGTGGAGGGAAGCAGAACCTCCACAGTACACAAGCAAAATATAGCCCTACCAGTCTCAACAAGTGCCTCAGTATTTGCCCCCGTTCCCACCCATATATAAAAATATCAGCGCCTATGTCCAATTTCATTGTCAATAACATTATTACAAGTGCCACTCAGTGTCTCAGTCAATTGAATGAACTGATGAAGGGTGTGGTTTGGGAGGCTAGGTTTGATTTCCTTTGGTAGACATAACGATCCCCGCCGGACGTACTCGACAGTACATGCATGTCCAGCGTGACATTTTGTCACATGCACTTGGCGCCCAGTTCTCTGTAAGTTGGGTTATTCGAAGAGACTTACCGCGGATCTGGTGGACTCTGTAAGTCAGATCTCTTGGCACGCACATGAGGAGTTCTGCAGCTCAATGCTCGCGGTTTTCTTCTGCGAACTTCAATCTTGGCACAGAAAACTTTGAGATTGAAAGGCCGGTACGCAGCATTCAATCCGAAGGAAGAATTCCGAAACTCAATTTGAAGCGTGGCTCGGCGGGAATGTCGATTATGGAGTCTGCACTTACCAAGACGAGGCAGATCGCGGTATGGAATTTAGGATGGAATCGTACCACCTTGTATTGACCATCGTTTTCAGCGACCGTACTACAAGCTTCCTTCGAAACTCTTATGATGTATGCCCAAAACCTTATCACTCTGGTTGAGGCGAAGCGTGAAAATGAAATGCTAGGAGATAGCATGCCAGAAGCCACAAGTCAGGCTATCGCTTTGAGCGAGACAACAGGGTGTGTGTTAATTTCAACTCGGGATATTCAGACTGACAACTGTTCTTAGGTCTAAGACAATCCGATATTGTTTGTCTGATGGACATCAGTGGATGTTCGCAGTGTATACCCGTGACGCTCAAGGATGTCGTATTTCCTACGAAGGTATCGTGCTCACAATAGTGGATCCACAGCCTGCTATCTAGGATGCGTTCGAAAAAGATGTTCGACGCCTCGTGGAGGTACTGTACCATCGGGTATGTCTGCCTCCTCGCCAAGCTCTGGGGCAACTTCTGACTCATGGCATCAGCTGTTGGCTGACGGTGTTTTTTTTTTTTTTTTTAACATCAAGTCGCATTAAGCGGTCGCGGAGCGATCGCTTCTAAACTAATACAACTATAAATACTAAGTAGGGTGTGCGTGACAGCAGTCAACCCCCCGGGCGCAGGCTTCCCGGGCCTTTTAAGCAGGTCCGTATACCAGTGGCAGTCCAGACCTGATTGGCTGACGGTGATCCAGAGAGTGATCCGCTTTGCATAATTATGTAGATAATCTCTTGTTTGCAATGCAAACTATCATTGACCGCGTGATGACACACTGTACCAGTTATGAGACACCACCCAGATCCTCCAATATCTATACTCTCATTCCCTTCATGGCCAGCATTTATGAAGATCGAGGATTTTCTGGTATGATAATGCAGTGCACGGAGGAAAATGTGGTACATTTTGATGTTTTGAGACTCGGACTAACTGTACAGTGCAAGAAATTTCCGATCCTCGAATTGCGGCAAGTAAGGCGTTCATTTGGAGAATTCTGCCACCATAGCGTATCTTTTCATGCTCGGCTTGCGCTCATCCTCGAAATTTCGCCATCATGGTGTCCTTATTGTGCGGCATCAGCAAATCCTGATTTCGGCTGTAGCAAAATGTAATGCCCACGCTTCCGGCATAGTGACTTGTAATGCTGTAATGTCCTGTAATGCCGTATTATGTTAGTCAGGTAGTAAGTTGTACTAATTGTAACAACATAGTGGTTCCTTGTAATATGTAATGCTGTAGCATTTATAATGTTGTATTGAGTTAGTTGGGTAAGGTTGTAAAGATATAGCTACATACCCATGTAATGGTGTAGTAAAGTAGAAGTGTAGGCTTGCATATCACCGTAGCACTTTGTAGGAACGACCTGAATACTCAATCAGTCGCACCGCTTCTTCTCCGTTTACCACCACCATCCGACCGTGGGAAGTGGTCCTCCCAACATCGGTCGTGCATACTCTACCGAACAACTCAGCACTAATCGACATCGGCCACGATCGGGCCCCCCTTTCACCATGGGGGTCATCCCTTATTTCTTCCTTTGACTTTTCGCGGCGATCGGGGTGATTTTTGACATCCCACGCTGCACTTTATCCTGCCGGCGTCTGGCTTCGCTTTTCTTCGAGGGAATGGTGAGGCTGGGGATTAGAGGCAGGGACACGATCGTTTGAAGAAGACTTTCATTTTATTCGAACCCACCGTGAAGATTAGGGTTTCCGAGGTGACAGGGAACAAGCACCCCGACAGTCTCCGAAAACGAAACCATCAGTGCACGAGGGGCTGGGTTGGAGTGCGGAGTACCGCCTACAGTCTCAAAGACGGCACCGTTGGGAGGTGACGCCGAAAGGGAGGGAGGGGGCAGGGGAGGATCTCGATCAAGAGAGAGGGGGGTTAGCTCAGACGGGTCCTCCACTCGATGGCCCTGTTTGGAGGGGTGGGGTAATAGGTTCGCCCCGCAATTCAGGTTGCGTTTAACATACGCCGCACCATGTATTTTTTACGCGGGATATCAAATGAGGGGAAACCCATGATTTAAAAAAAAAAAAAAAAAAAAACTTAGTTCAGGTGGTAGGATTTCAATAACCCCTAACAGACCCATTCAAAGCAGAACACATAGCGGAAATCCTGCGACTCATACGGATTGGCCCGGACACAACAGATGCGCAACGTGAACAGATTCGCGAGCTCATATCGGAGTTTGCAGACTGTTTCGCCCTGGCGCTCAGCGAGGTCAACGCTGTGCCTGGATACGAGCACGAGCTTAATGTCTGTTGAAATAACGCTTACGTTACCCACATCATTCCCAAGTAGTTTATTCTTGTAGCGGGCTGTAGATGACCCTTCCCGTCTAGCAGAACCGGTCCCTGATCAAGATCTTGACTTAGATCTTGTGCAGGTGATCCGGGATTTCAGGGAGGCATCCTGGGGAGGAGAACGCATGGGTCCAGGAGACCCCGACCTTGACCTTGATGAGTCAGTCCAAATCCTATCACTAAATAAAAATGATACTAATCTGTTTGAGCAGAATGACCCTTGGGTAATCCGCTCCCGGGCTTGCCCGGTTATATTTAAACAGAATTACAAAAATTTGTATGCATCATTTAAAAATAGTGATACAAATACAACTTCTTGGCTTGCCGATTCCGGCGCCTCCTTTCATTTTATGGAACATCTAAGTGATTTCCATTACTATCGAAAGTTGAAGCATCGCCACCAAGTTCAGACTGCCGCGAAAGGTACCCGACTTGAAATAGTCGGTGTCGGGAGTGTGCTCCTTGAATATAGAAATCCCGGGGAATCAAAAGCATGCGTGGTCTTAATCAAACCCGTCTTTCATATCCCCGGCATGGACTCGCGCCTTCTATCTATTGGGCAATTCCTTCGTGATGGATACACGATACAAGGAAACTTAAACCACATGACAATATCCAAAGTAGGGAGTGAAATTAAATTCACCCCTATTGTCCCCGGAATGACCACATTCTGGCTACACGGTCGAATCCTGAGTCACGGTATTAATGCTGTACTTGGAGATCCCAGCTCTCGCCAATGGCATTGATGAATTGTGCCCAGCCCGTCCTTCAGACGGGCGCGCGGGTCACAGTTCCAGGAAGCTCACCGTTGCATGCGTGCAGCCCAGAGGGCGCACAGCACAGCAACGAGAGTGGTATCTAGTATATACTGATAGGGTTTAGGGTCATGTATGACCCTGTAAAGGCTATCTACAGTCCGAGGGTAATCTATTACCTAAGGGTCATCTACAGCCCGCTACAAGAATAAACTACTTGGGAATGATGTGGGTAACGTAAGCGTTATTTCAACA
>JABCKI010000326.1:0-17000 GCA_018282025.1 Sphagnurus paluster
GGCTGTGAAATTGATGATCGCGGCCCAAAATGCCAACATCCGAAATACTGGCAAGCCAGGTGGGGGTATATGACATACGAACCATATATACAGTATATATACCCACGACAAGGTGGCCTAGCAATTTCCCAAAAGTGCTGATGTTGGGGGCGCAGGATCAGAACCAAATAGACCCGAAGTGTTTTACCTAAAGATGACCCAAAAACGCTGATCGATTGGGGTTAAATAGATAGGTAAATCATACCAGTGGCGGTTCATATAAAAGTAGGTTTTCTGCTGTGCCTTGGGAAAACAGGCTCCTAAAAGTCTTGATATTCTCAAGGTCCCGGGCGATGTCCGAGTGTTCCAATCCAACAGAGGAGAAGATATTCCCGAGGGCCCACTGGTATGGATAGTTACTGTGAATAAAAGCAGTGGTCAGAGTGAGATTGGATTGAACATCAGGGTTACAGGTGAGACATAGGCGTTATTCCCTTTATCGAAGGAAGGCCGGTATCTGGCGATGTTATTGTCCTTTCGCAATTACATGTAGTGCGTATATTTGCTGAAGCTTGTAGCTTGCGTAAAGACTGACTGCGGCCCGGTCGACATTTACAGTCGGGAGAGTAAGACGAGTGCAAGAGACACCCCAGGTGGATCTAGCACATTTCAACCGTTCAAGGATCAGGACGTCGCTTTTTTATAGAACCGAAGAGAGGGTTTGAAGAGAGGTAAACCATACGCTGGTCGTACCCAGTCAATTTCAAACGGTATTCACTTTCCTTTCCACCCTCAGGGGATAGATTTCTAAAATCGTTCACAACATCGTGGAGATACTCTATGCGAGTGCTCCCATCCAAAGCAGAAAAAGTGACCTGACGACCTGGAATAATAAAGAGAGTATTAGAAACAATTCAAAATCTGGGCCTGCAAAGTGAGGCAAAGGCCGGCCCGGATTATAAGCAAAGGAAAAATCTCACAAGCGTGTTCAATGCCAGTCGGAATGATCCAAGATTTTCCATGACGGCTAGTAAGCGCTAATCCATTGGACGACAAGCTTCTAGTCTCTGAGAGTAGAGGGATATGAAAAGATATAGGCTTTTATCCAAGCGCCGCCGGCCCGTAAGACAGGGAGAGAAATATTTATCCTGGGAGAAGATGCACCGAAGAAAATTCATGTGAAAAGCTCCGTAGCAGACCTAGGAGTAATTTTGCAAGTTGAGGCGCAACCCATAGATCGGATGAGTATTGTACGCTTACAACCAAGTTGACGTTGCCACGCACAAGCACTGGCATGCAGCAGCTTGACCACTTGCGTATTAATTTATTCGACTGGGTACGTACTTTGATGAATTTGAGGATAAACATCACAACATGCTTCATACTCAGAAAACAGGTCCAGAACGTCAATTGAGGTACATGGACATGAGGGAGTGGTGCACTTGATGCAGTGGTAAAATGTCAAAGTAAATGCGGAGCTATGCATGGGGACTAAGTATGGAATATGCGCGTGGCGGCGAGATACTGGGTATCGTACGTGTTAGATGGCCGATGTACTGGTGCATGGTGCATGGTGTGGCGTGTGGCGTGTGTGCTTGCATGATTGATGAAGGAGGGGACTAGGGAAAATGGTAATAGATATTACTTGGAAGGTTCAACTTCAAGATCGATGATGGTATGCGTGAAAATAATGAGACAGCTAGAATGCGGTACAGACAACTTGCGGTGGGCGGGCTGCTCAGAGCCGATAGTGGCAGGGAAACGAACGAAAGAAAAGCAATGTTTCGGGAAGGATGCGTTGACGTGAGACACGTTTGTTCGCATTCAGGCTTGGGTGCTCCGATCGAAAGGGATGTTGTTGGCCTCCTGGAATAATGCATACCGAATCGTGTTCAGCGTGCGGCGTTCCACAGGTAGCAGCAGGTCGCGGCGCGCAGAATCGACGAACGTGATGAGTGTGTTCATCGCTGCTTCGGCATCTGCAAGCGTAGGTAGCGCAGCTGGTGCAGGTGGCTCAGGTTGGTAGTACATAGTCTGCTCGTCCATGTACTGCGCGTGCTCTGAGGCAGGGGTATGCTGAGGGTGGAGCGGGTGGTCGTGGATCGCTGATGGAGGCTTGACCGCGTGCGCGTGCGCGGACAACGGCGAGTGGGACATGGACTGGGCCGCGCCCTCCCAGGACGTCTGTACACTCATTGCGGGTGGTGGTGCAGAAACTGACATCTGTTGCTCGCTGGCTGACAAGTCTTGGTTGTCTTGTCCCTCCTGGGAGTCCATGTCCTCGTCGCGATGCTGCGTGGATGTGCCGTGCATATCTCCACATCCCTCCGTGCGACTAGGGAAGGCAGGGTTCAGTGGTGAAAGAATATCTCGGGACGTATCGACCAGCCGCGGATTTTGTGGGTTAGGTTGTGATGTCAGTTTTTCGTACCCAAGCCAGGCGCCACCGCGGATATTATGCCGCGACTTGAAATTCTCGACCCACCCCGAGCTAGCCTTGAACTTCTCCTCAGAGATGCTCAGTCGCCGTGCTGTCTCTTTCGCGCGCGCTCGGATCAAATTGTCGCTAATAGTGGTCTTTTTGATTGTGCAATCCTCGAGCCATTTCTCAAGTTCGTCTTCGATTTCGGGGAATTTTGATGGTCTGTGTGGAGATTCGGTTAGTAGAGTTATCAAGATCAAGTTCCAGGTCAAGGGTCCACGTACCTGTGCTTCGCGACGCGATCACCTTGGTTATCTGGTGTGCTCAGCCACTTGCTTTTGTGCTTGAGAATTTTGCTGATCGTGCTGCGCTCGACCTTGAATACTGCAGCAATATCCTCTTGGCGTGCATTCGGGTGTTCATCATGATAGAGACATATGTTCTTGCGGGCATTGTTGTCGAGACGCTGTTTCTTTTGTTTCGGTTTCGATCCGGCGACAGTAGGTAGCGAGTTACTGTTTGGACGTGGGTATGGTGTGAATGCGTGTGAATGAGGACCAGATGCAGAGGACACAGACGTCAAAACAGAAGCACAGCTGAGCGCTGGTGATGGTGCACGTTGGTGATTAGATGTAGAACCCGACGTTGATCGGGAGTGCCCATACATATGGTAGGATGAGTATGATGGCGACGTCATGGATGTCGGTGTCATAGGGTGATAGCTCGGTGACTGGAGCGGCAGGGGAACTGCGCTTGTAATGTTCAGAGAGAGACGGTCGCGCTGGAGCTGTGCGGAGTCCTCATTGTTAGGTGTGTGTAAACGTGCTGTGCCCGGATAGAGGCCGTTGTGTCGCTAAGGTGCGGATTGAAGATTAGACTATATGTGGGGCAATGTGAAGAATGAAACATACTGGAGAATGGAGCTGATCCCTCTGGAAATGATGCTGCAATGATCCTCGGCGACCCAGATTTTTTTGTTCCATCTGAGCACGTTGCCGACGGGTCATAACACGACTCGGGCCGACCCTGGAGTCGACCTGGGCAAAGTGAGAGAGCATGGAGTCATTTGAAGGACTAATATGAAGTGATGGAGACTGCGGATGAGCAGTGAAATCGGGATGGGCGTGAGCATAGGGTGGCGAAGCGTTAGAGGGCGCTGGTGAAGGATACTCCATGTCTGGACGGTCTGTGACAGGAAACATGGACGGTGAGGGTCCAGAAGTCAGGGAAACCTGATGGGAAGAGATGCGAGGATGGTGCCAGGAGGAATCGGCGACCGACGCGTGTGCGGACGATGGGGTGAGCTGTGATAACGGATATACTGGGAAGGACTGCGAATTCGAGTCCATGGTATGAGAAGACCGACGGCGACAAGGATGACGACGAGGGAAAGTCGGAAAAGAGCCAGACAGCCAGCTGGCTTATAAGGACTTTCGCCCTGGAATTCAAGGTCGACGCCTCCGTAGACGCGATCTTCCGTTTTCGGCTGTCGTAGTCACGTTCTTCTTGTCCCTTTTTCTCATCAGCCTTGTATTTCTCTGCCGCCACACCCTTTCGTTGCCTCCTGCCCCTGCTTCTCTTTCTCTGTACTATTCTCTCCATACAATATCCCCTAATCCAGCTATATGCTCCCTGATTTACTATCAGCATCCATGAGGCATGCGTCTGGTTGACTTCCTTTGCAATTGGGGTCCTGCCATGTACAGGCCTCTAGCCAATCCTGCTGCTCAAAGAACGATTCAACGGGTATCGGTCCCGGATTCAATTTTAAACCGATTCAACCGCGTTCTCCAAGATAGATTGTTCCGGAGTTCGTCATCGGAGCGCTGTATCCGTCCAGACACCTGATATGTATTTCGAGAGTGTCCAATCTAGTTCGTTATCCACCTGAACCCCAACTGTCCGGTTGCTTCAATCTTCAGTCTAACTTCGGAAATTAATTGCTCGTGTTCCACTCCTGTCATGATCGTCTTGGAATCTCACACAAGAAGGCCCTATCGATGGCCTACTGTTTCCCAAGACTCGTTGTCTCCGAACCAGATGTTGGCGAGAGGGCCGTGGCACTACTTGAACGCGTGTTGGGTCCTCTAGAAGGACTTCGTATCGACTTGTGGTTTCTCCATCAGTGGTTTCAGCGACAGAACGTTAATAAAACTCGACCTCATCAATGTTTTTCTGTCGCCTTCTAGAATACCTGCGATCTGGTCCTTGCGCAGGCCAGAATGCCCCATTATAACTCACATGACCCGGGCACCTCTCTATTAAGAATGACTCAACGCCGAGCCCTGGCCCGGAGGCAACCCGGGAGGTCGATATCAATAGAATCGGCCGGCTTACCCATAGATCCTGGAACCTGTTAATATTCCGCGCTTCGCCCATCCGAGCCATCAAAACGAGGCGGTGCTACAACCAATAATGCGTGTAGAGTGTATCTGCGTGGTGTAGCTCCTCGAAGTTGCCAAACCTTGAGCATCTAAATCGGGCTCGGTGTTGGGTGTATTGAACTAGCATGATCACCCGAGGTTATCGTCGTCCGTCCACTGTCTCTGTTCTTGCTCTGCAAGCCTCGTGTTCCAGGCGCAGCTTTCGTGCGGCAGGAGCTTACACATGAAATTGCGCTTGCGGCCATGCTGAGAATTTGAATTGCAGCATATATCCAGCAACACCTTTATCCCACCGCGACATCTACAGGCTGAACTCTTTATTTCCGCCGTCTCAGTGTCTTTACTCTATAGTGTACGTACGCGCGCTTTCCCCTGCGGATATGGATAATGTAAAATTATCTGAAATAGATAGAATTGGGGCAGGACGACACTGAAAGTTCTATTGCCTAGACACTGGTCATCTGGCACGATCATTGCTCCTTGCCTGATCGCACTCTCGCGCTGACATCGAGCAGCCCTTTTACTAGGTCCTATGCTCGGTCAGGTGGCACTACTGTCTCTTTTTTTCCTGCCTCTCCGGCTTCTTACTGAATCATGATGGATCAGACTAGTGGATACGCGAGTAAGCTACCTGACTGTGACCTCGCCTGACCACTTTCCTGGATCTGAGGGTCATTTACTATCACCGTTGTTTCCCCTCCATCCACGGGCATGAGGCAGCAAATAACCAGCCACCACACCTATGTTTTGCGCACCCACAATCGCGATCAAGAGAGAGTTTAGCTACAAACTTTCACGATAGTCAAAATTCAGAATCTAACGATACTTAGTAGGCGAGTCTGAGGGTCATAACTTTCTACCTGTAGATCGATTGATGGAACAATGGTCGTACTCAGATCTCGCGGCGGAAATTGTCAAGAAAATGCCCAGGGACAGAAACTTGGGACCCTACTAACAATGCGCGTCTATCCCCCTCCCTGCACTAGGATCTACGCCACGAGGCAGCCCCACACACTGGCTGTGTGGCATAACATAAATCCATCAAGGGGAACCCTCTTCATTGGTCCAGACTTGCTTCTGGAAAAGACATTCGTAGATACGACCCTTGTACAGCCCAGCTGACACTTTGAACCGGGGAGGTTAACAACGGTCATGATTATCGATCGATTCACTCTGTGCGCGTCGTTTATCTTCATACCCCGGTTTTTTGAGGCACTGGTAGTGCACTCTTGAATCTAGATCTGATGGTTTTGCTTCCATAGTCGATGACCATATTTACGGGCATAAATTCCATATTTTAGTGCACTTGAGTATTGAGCTCAGTGCATAGTTAAGCTTGGCTGGATTGGCAGCGGCAGCGAGGCGTGGTGGTTCGCACCCTCGAATTCTTCCAAGTATTCTCCCAGGTACACCGGATTGACCAAATTGTGGCAATATTCAATGGAAATTTCCCGAGGCCCTGTGCCGGTGGAATAAGTGGTATTTCGTGTACATGGTCCAGATATTTCTAGGGAAGGTTGGACTAAGCTTGAAGCAATGGTTGTTTAATTTTGCTGCCGCCAACCGAGGTGTAAGAAATGGACAAAAGAGATGTTAATGTTAATATGAGACTATTTCCATAAATCGTTTCACCGTTATTATAGGCGCGCTGGGGCATTGGGCAAGGCGTCCTGAAGGCGCATTTGGATCGAAGAGATCAATGATCATCGTTATCACTACTATAAAAGGCAGTAGTGGCCGTTGACGTCATCAGGTTCGCGGAACCTTAATTCTCGGAATCAATGTGAACCTTTGCCGGTAGAGCTTCTCATGTAATCATAACGCGGCGGCGGCAAGCGCCTCTGGCGCACTGGGGGCGCACTGTATAATCGACAGTTTTCACTGATATCCATCGTGAAAAATTCGGGTCAGTGCGGGCAGTCAGTATCGGAAGGACACGAACTCCGTCTTCGGGACGTCACGGAAGCTGGACCAGTATAAGATCTGAGTCATTCACGGAGCATTAAGATCATCATTCATAACTTTCATGTTGAAATCAACGCTTCGAACTGCAGCCTCTCTGCACCGCAGTACCTTGGTCTCCCCCAGGACCGTTATATTTGCCTCACATTCTCTATCTCGGCGCTCGTTTACAACTGGTGGCATTCACCGCGATGCCCTCACAGACAAACCTGCGCATTCCTCTTCTGTAGGCCCACACAAACGCAAGTATTTCAATCCATGAAACTTGTTTCGATCAAAATTGATGCCTGGAAACCGATAGAGGATCTTGGTGGTTCGTCGCGGGCTTCCCAACTAATAACCCAACCCGATGCTGTGAGCACGGTTCCCACAATGGTGCGCGGCGACTGGGTTTTGTTTCATCCTGTCTACACCCAAGACGAGATTAAAGCGGTTCAAGTAAGTTTATCTTTCATATGAACGTCCTCACAGCAGCCTTTAATTATATGAAATCGACTTCGCATTCAGGTACTGCATCACGACGCGAAAAATCTGGCAGACAAGTTGTCTTATGGGCTGGTTAAGCTCGCACGCTCAATGTTTGACTTTGTCTCTGGGTACAAGCATGTGACAATCCCCCTGGGAGACAAGATGACTGTTGAGGAGTTGAGGGCTGCTGGATATCTATTGGACGATCGTGCGTGGCTTAATGTAAACGATACTGCGATTAAGAGGATTAGTATGAATCTCACATGTACTTCTCGTGTCTAGCGAATTCTTTTCTTGGAGAGTATCGCTGGTGTTCCCGGGATGGTCGCAGCCACCTTACGGCACCTAACAAGCTTGCGTCTCATGGTATGTATTTTTGCATTCGGCTATCAGGTGGTTGGATACTAATCGATAGCGAGCAGCGCAGAGATAGTGGGTGGTTAGTCGCATATGAAATTCGTTGGTTTGATTTTTGCTAATAAAAACGGCACAGGATACATACATGTTTAGAAGAAGCGGAGAATGAGCGGATGCATTTAATGTATGTCGTCTTTTATGCCGTAAAATTGGACTTTGAACACACCGTCGACTCAGGACCTTCATGACGCTTAGAAAACCTTCGCTCTTCTTCCGAGCGATGGTTCTCGCGACGCAAGGAGTATTTTACAACCTTTTCTGTGAGCGCTGATCCTCTCCTGCGGAAGTCTTTTTCTGATATTGATTGTTCAAAGTCTTGTCTTATATTATTTCCCCTCGAACATGCCATCGATTTGTGGGTCATCTAGAGGAAGAGGCCGTGTTAACATAGTGAGTATGAGCTTACTAGTAAATACGAATACTCAGGTTATTTTTATTTTTCAAGTACAAGATGTATCGAAGACCTGGAGGCTGGTCGCATACCTGAGTGGTGAGCTATCATTATTGTTGTTTACCCCAACCTGTTCCTTAGAATTTGACCACAGGACCAATGAGCCCGCACCAGAAATTGCGATCGACTACTGGCGGTTGTCTCCAGACGCCAAACTACTCGATGTCTTGTACGCGGTACGGTCCGATGAAACTACACACAGATTCGTCAACCACAGTCTGGCGAACTTGAACCCGTCTACCGATGTCAATCCCTTTGCACTCCGAGAACCAGATATGCACGTCAAGGGAAAGAAGATTGCGTGAGTCTTGCCCATCTAGGAGCCTTATCCGTATGAAATTCTTTTTCTTCAGCTTTGATAGAGCCGAAGCAGAGCAGTACGTCAGGGAGTCTCACGCGCTGATGGCCAAGAAGACCTACATGGCAGATGAAGGCATCCTCGAATCGGAAGACAAGGTCCTAAAATAAAGGACTTGAGTTTCTGTAACGGAAAGCATCCATCTTTATTTTCCTATGACCGCATTACTCCACTACCCCTACTGATAATAATCGCGATCTGCCTTGTATTTTATCAACCTTTGCAATTGAACCCATGGTTATGGTTAGGCCCGAAATAGCCGTGCCAAGTGACAGGCGTCATTGGTAGCCAGTTCATCGCTGTAGACTCATGCACATGTCTTGCTAGTCGGTCATCGCACTTATGGCTTCACACCAACCGCCACCCTCAATTTATCTTTCTGCAGCACAAGAATCGTCTTCGAATGCCAGTTGCCACGATGTCCAACGCCGCGTTTTCGTCGGGCCCATACCAGAGAAAGTCATTTCACAGACCGAGGCCCATATAAAGAAGGAGGACAAACAATCCATATTTCACCGCACCTCTTCGAACCAATCCACTCCTGAAATACCTGGTATTATCAAACAGAATGCTTTCAGCTTCTTCATACGCGAAGGAGGTAGTCCAGAGGACTGGGGCGAGGATGAGGAGCGTAACGCTGTCGAGGAGATGCTGCGTCGTTGGAAGGACAGTGAGTGGAGGGAAATTTGGCGGCGCAGGGAGGAGAAGAAGGCAGCGGCGCAGCGGCGACACTTGAGCCACTGGGTCGGTGGCAGTTTCGAAATCGGCCGTTTTCTCGGTGTCAATATTCTACACGAGATGGGGGAACATCGCTCCATAGCAAGTGGCTCAGTGAGGGTCATCCCCACCTCTATGTCTCATGAAACACTTGCGAACGGCAGCATCGCAGCAGGTCGCCCTTCGACTGGCCAGGAGACTTTCGTGACAGCCTCATCTCATCTTGGGCCTTCAATATCACGTGTCGAACCTCACGAGTCGACACCCGAAACTGTTCAATCTTCCTATCGTGCTGGCTCGCTACCAGCTTCCTCCAGTGCCTCTCTACTACGTCCAGCGCTTGAACGGATCGGTGGTGATGTCTCGAAGACACACACTGAGGTCCTTCCTCGCCCCATCTTCAAACAACCATCAAATGCAGCACTTGGTGATACCGCCATCCCCACAGACCGCAAGGGAAAGGGCCGACTTGTACATTATGCGGATGCACCTATTCAAGTTGAAGAGACTCCACCTCTCACTGAAGAGACTCCAGCCCCTCTGGCCGAGGATTCTCCAGTACCTCCGTCAGAGGTCCTGGAGAGGACAGGTCACGAATTGCTGCAGGACACAAGTGCTGGAGCAGCTGTCCCAGATACGACCCCAGATTCTCCAACGCCTCCAAGTCTTGATTGGGGAGACGTCATGATGAAAGGTGATCATGATCAATTTACAATTAAATTGCACATTGCGTGACCATTAACTCGCAAACAGATAGGATGCTTGTCCGGACATATTATACCAAATCTGAAAGTATTAGCCCCAAGTTTGATGAAGTCCAACATAGAACAACACGAAATCTTCTCGATGCGGACTGGGGTGAATATATCGTCGCGTGGCGTAGGGATCGAATTGAACTCTACTGTGATTATGTATGTCTGTTGACATTCCGCGCAAACATAACAATCTATAATTAAATTATCATTTCAGAGATTTCCGGGCAAGGAGTGGCTAACCGGGCACAAGAAACTGGCCTTCGTAATTCCACTTAGATCCTCTCGGACACAGCTATCGTTATACTCCTTTGTCGACCTCACATTCTGCTTGACTTGTCAACCAACAAAACCGATTAGAGATGATACGAAAACCCGGTGGTTTTTCCGTAGAATGAAAGAAGGCACGAATATTTTCATATTCAAGCTCAAGAGCCGCTCGCGTGCATATGACTGGGCCTGGCAACTGTGGTAAATAGTCTACTCGCTTGAGTGCAGTCATGTTCTCATACTGAGAAGGAGGACACTCGGCGGAGAACTGCCCACCACCATCGAGGTGCGGAACCCCCGCCTGGATAGCCGAGTTAAAATCGATATACCGCAAGCAGACTCAGGCCAGGTAGCGCAAGTCTTCAGTCGCGAAAACACGATTGCGCTCTGTGCGAATGCACTACGCTCCGTTCCGGATTGGAAGAACCTGATGGAACGCACCATTACAAACAGCAAGATGCTGCAGCTTGCATGGCGTGTGGATACTAAACTTGACTGGATCTGGCTCGACGACGACATAGAGGGGCTGGAGCGTCAGTGGGCCGTCTTGTGCGGGCTCGTCATGAAATTAGTATGAGATTCTTGCGTTTCAAGGCCGGCACTAACCATTATATATCAGTCGTCACGGCCTCCTGCACTCGAAATCCGCGTTGCTGAACACTGCCCGACATACATAAACCTCAAGAATGGCAGTCGACTACACGAACCACCTGCGATCGAGGGATACGTCGTGCGCATCCGGCCGAACTCGCAGATGCGGCAGAACTTGTATATTGCCACACATGACGGCAACCTCTTTGTGATGACGCCGAATTACGCATACCCACCCGCGCCTCCTGGGCTAGCACAGAACCTCCAGGACATGGAGTTATTTGCCGAGACGTTGCGCAAGAGCGAAATTCAGCGTGGTGCCATGCAGATCATGTATGCAACCGGCGTAAATGATCTGCGGACAGTTCTGCATGTTCGTAGGGCGTCTCACCCGATCCTGGAGCCCCTGCACAAGGAGGCCTCAAGTAGCCAGGATTCGGACATTTGGTTTAACATTTGGTCCCAGCCGGAAGAAAGGACAATCGATGACGATCATGATGAAGGTGGGGAAGAGGGCCTCGCTAAGGCGGAAGATAAAACTCGGCTCAGGATGCGTCGCTCTTTTGAGTTGCTGCTCGTATCAGGGCGTGTGGTGCGGTTCGAGGTAAGATTTATGCCGCATGTCGCTTTGATTAGACGTGTTTGACACCATGCAGGTACACTCTTGCCGTGTGGCTGTCGAATGGGTTGAGCGGTTGCGTGCCTTGGTGCTGTACTGGAAACAGCGTCACCGGATCGATGCGAAAGAAGAAATGGATATTGCTCAGAGTGCCCGACCACGCCTAACTCCTCTAACAAGAGTCGCTCGGGATGACTGTGATCTTCCGCCAGAAGCACCTGTTGACATGTCCGCGCCGATGCCTGGTTTAGGGTCGCTATACAACTGGTGTGTGCTGGAGGGTTGTAAATCCATCGTCAAAGGCGGCAAAGTTTATGTGCGGAAAGGTTTATACGGCCAGTACAAGTGAGAGTCACTATTTTTATTTTCGAGCTGAAAGTTAACATCGGTAGACTGGTTCAAATGTTCTTGACCGCCGGACATCTCACATGGTTCCGGATTGCGCCAAACACCTCCCTGCATGCATCGTTGCACAAGAGGACCAACCTAGTTGACGCTTATGTCTGTTCAGGATATCTTGCCGCAATGGCCCTCCCAAAGGGTCAATACACGGCAAGTGCCAGTGCAGAGCCAAGGCGATACCAAGATGGTCTGGAGACAGATGATCCTGAGGAGGACATGCTTTTCTTGATTTGGTACCGGTCACAGATAACAAAGATAGAGGCTCCGGGACAGACAAACGATGCAGGTTCACAGCAAGGTCTCCCAGCGCTATCTGCGAAGAGAAAGCTCCTGGTGTTCCGGACACGAAGCAAGCTGGAGCGCGATGCTTGGTGTTGGGCGCTTAATTGTGAGATCGAGAAGCTTGCCAGGTCACACAAACAGAGGGAAGCCAAGTTAAGGTCAACCGGGAGCTTGGTGTCGTTGTGAAGCATTGAACTTGATACCTTGCATTTGATACCCTTTGATTAGCATATTTACTCATAATGGTATATCCATAGGGGTGAGGAATAGTTGCATTGTTGTGTAGTATAAATATGTATGTGATCAGCTGCATTACTTTTTGGGCTTCTTGGCTCTGCGGGATGCGTCATTTAGATAGTCTCGTGATGATCACAGACGACTTACCCGTATCGACTCCTAGCTGTAGCTCGGTTGACGACACCACCAAAGTCCATAGCACCTCGAACAATCTTATAACTGCGTTGAGGATTGTTAGAATTGCTCATGGTGACAGGAAATGTGTAAGCGCACCCGACACCAGGAAGATCCTGCGCACGTCCACCCCTGATTAGCACTACACTGTGCTCCTGGAGATTATGTCCTTCTCCCTGAATGTACGCCTGGAGCGTCTTTCCAGTTGTAAGCTTAACACGAGCGACCTTGCGTTTGGCCGAGTTGGGTTTCTTGGGTTTGGCGATGAAGATTTGCGAGCAAACACCCTTTCGCTGGGGCGCTCCGTTGAGCAGTGGAGATTTGGACTTGACAACTTTCTGGGGTTTTTTTCGCTTCATTGCCTGGTTCATGGTAACCCATGAAGAAGGTGACGGATGGAACGAGCGGAACTGGAGGAGGGGATTGGTCAGAGCAGACGGGAGTACGCTATGAGAGAGCGCAGATGCCCATAGTGGTGCCCGAGCGCAAGTCCGCAAAGCAGAAAACATGGTGACTTGACCTGCAGACGTCAGATTTGCTCACAGACTCTATTGATGGGTGATATAAGGACGCTGTAGCCAAGCAAAGAACGCGCTTGTGGCTGAGGTGTCCCACGCTACTTGTATTCCTTATACTTTTTGATTGATGTCAGTGGCTACTTCTTCGCGCCGCAAAGCTTCCAAGCGACAGGCCTCATCTGACATTGAAGACGAAAGACCATCTCAATCCCGGGCTGATGAACAGGTTGAAGATGATGAAGACGAGCCACAAGCACGACGACGCGCAACAAATGGCGTGAAAAAGGAGAAGAAACTTGATATCTCCCGGAAGCAAAATACTCGCGAGGTTGGTGAAGATGATGACGACGAAGACGACGACGGACGTATCGATGTTGAAAACTTTCACGATCAGCCTTTGAGTAGAGCAGACGCCGCAAAATTACAAGGCTTGGGAAGGGATTGGAATAACATCGCGAAGCATGTACGTCCCAACTGGAGGGTTGTTGGAGATGTTGCCGTTGCTTTAGCTGAAGTAGGCGAAGGAGAAGACGTCGTCAATGTGCGTTGCATATTCCTCCCCTCTCTCTCAGTTCCTACTCATTTCGTATCATAGGGACTGGTGGAGCTTGATGATATTATGAAAAACTTGATTGATATTGGTGCTGAAATGGACAGTCACGAGAAGGTACTCGATGAAATTGCCCAGAAGATCCTCCAAGGACAAGAAGTGGTATGTCATATACCTAAATCATAATGGAATAAATTTCCGAGCCTCTTTATATAGGACGACACCGCTGATCGTTATAAAGAGGGAGTACTTGTGGAACTACGGGACTATAGGAACAAGACAACACGGCAGAAATACGCGAAGAGTGAGGAATACGCGTCTTTCAAGAGTGCTATCTGGGTACGCACAGTTATTTGGTTTTTGCTGGCATCTCATATCTTTTTCCCATTAGGAAGTGCAACAACCAGACAAGGGAATGCCACCAATTACCGATTTCATTCCGAAAGGTATGTTTCCGTGATCTTTCTAGCATCCGGAGCTTACTTTTACGCAGAGGATGGTGATGATAGCGATGATGACGACGAGCTTGAGATGGGCGGTGTCAACCAGAACTACAACTGTCCGATCACCCTAACGCTTCTTGTTAAGCCTGTGACATCGTACGTTCATCCTCCGGTCCGATTATTAGCAAGCACTGAAATATTGTCCACAGAAAAGTTTGCAATCACTCTTTCTCCCACGACGCGATTATGCAAAGTTTCAGAGGGTCCCCCAGTGTCAAGTGTCCAGCAGCTGGATGCACAAAGAAATTCGCACGCACTGACCTGGTACCCGACAAGGATCTTGAGAAGCGGGTGAAGGCTTATGAGCGCCGTGCCAGGCGGGCTGCGGAGAACAGTGATGCCGAAGAGATTATCGACTAACGACACGAGGCGTTATCTGAATCTACTGGCGTTGGTCACTACTGTATACATGTTCTTGGCCCAGTAATAATATAGATTATTGTGTGTATAATAGTGCCTAGTAGGGAAACCATGATAATTCTAGCGAGTCCGATGCAGATTATGCCCGCGATCTCTTCTACCAACAGTGTGTAGCTAGACAGACACAGGATGTGTGTCGCTCTGATGCCTGGCCTTCTGATGACGCCGTACGCTCGACAGCGCTGGCGGCCTCGTGCCGGTCGTTAGCAATGAACACGATGCAGCTTGATATCCTCTTGCGTCATATGACCAGGAGAACAGAAACATGGCTCATCGATACAAGAGTTTACGGAGGCCTTCCATCCATGCCTTGCCTGCTTCCATGCTCCGTCTGCGTCAACGTTGATATCCGTGCTTCTGTTTTTGAATGAATAGCACTAGAGATTGATTCTACGGCCACGCAGCTAGATACCACTTGACATAGTGGCAACAGTGTCCCTGCTTCCACGCCACTAAATCGGAACCGTACGCATTCGCTACAGCTTCCAGTGCCCCAGAATACACGCTGCGCTAGTTGCGCTAGTGGCAGTTTCCGACCACCAGCCAGCCACATCGATGAACGAGAAAAGAAGGCTGCGATACATCTTGCTGGGCGATCGCCTCATGTATCAGATTCTCGGTACACATTAGTTAAGTACTCGCATATACACATGCACAAGAGGTGCTGCGGCCTGTTCGTCCTTGACATTGGGCCTCCCAGCCGTTATGTGGCGTGACGTTTCGTGCATCATGGCCCGAAATAAATAAACGAGGAGCTCCTGAAAAGGCGTTATTCTGAAGTTGACGCCTGGTGGTTGTTCCTGGCTCCTGTCGTCGAAATTATTGTTTCGACGATAAGCGAGGGGAAAGAGGGGGGAGGAAAACGTTACGAACCAAGCAAGATATCCTAGTTCACGGCTCAAACATGGCTTGCTTTTCCCTGTGGATTTTACCGGTCCAAGGTGTTACCATACTTTCTCTAAATTCATAGGTACCTTACGCCTGAGCGATCAAGGGCTCCCAATATGATTTGGTGCCACAAAATGTTCAGTGTAGGATTAAGTACTAGGACGTAATGAGACCTACCCACTCGCCCAACGCTACACGGGTATTTCGGGATTTTTAGGTTAATAGACATCGCACATTGGTCGCGGAGCTTAATGCGAACTTGGTGGTTTAAATTTCATGAATCGATCGAGCTCAGTACCTCGGAGCCCAACAAGTTCGGACGAGGGGTCAGAAAATTTCCCCCTAAAACATCCTGCATGTGCTGCCATTATAACGATTGAAATGAACCAGGGGTCATGACTGCCTGAATTCGCCTAGAGAAATAGATTCTATCAGCCCACTAGAGATGTCTCAATGATCCATGTGTTGCAGGAAATTATCTGCCATTGAACTCGAGCTTGAGCGCTTACTGATAGCTTTCAAAGTTAAGATCCGCGTGGAATTTTTGAGAAATTTGGTAAACTTAGAATGGGAGCGCCACTAGGATCGGACATAGCATCATTTCTCGGGTTCCTTCCGACACAATTTCACTTTATGAGGCACGTAAGATAATTACACACACGGAATGAATGAAGACGCACACAGGGAAGTGGAGCCCTCCAGTAGATATTCGGGGCGGGCTTGGCATAGGAACGTTTCCAGATCGTCCTCCACCTCACGTGGTATAGTGCAGAGCAGAAGAAAATTTTCGGGGGCAATAAAAGTAGCTTTGGGGGAGTCTGGGGGACCAGGAGCGTAGTAGATCGTCGAGTTCCTATTATTTGCGCCATGGAGAAAGTCATCGAGATTTTGGCCAGATCTGAGGATATAGGGACCTCGCGAATCCCAAGTGTTGCGCTGGAATGTAGCTCAAATAATCGAATTTTGAAGACCTCGCGGATGAGGGGAGGCATGGTCTGCCCAAAGTAGGCCATCCAGTGTCTATCTGATAAAGCACCAAACACAGAGAAGGTCCTTCAGCGACCGGCCAAGTCTACACTGTATAAGACGAGAAACACGAGCCTAAACTGAGGTTTTGGGAGATGGAAATATGGAGGCTTCGTGAGCGACACGCGATCGCGTGGCGCAGAGCAACGATTAAGACAAGTCTCATCCATCAGTGACAAGTGGCAGACATGCAAGATAGCACCATGCTATTGACCGGGCCCGAGCTCTCCGGACGGTAGGTCCACCTCTACAGAATGGAGGAACAGCTGGCGGTGTCTGTCTAGGAGACACTGCTTCCTCCAACTTGTATCCAAGAGCTTTGCCAAGATCGATCTCCTGCCAGGAAGCCTGCTAGTAAGTATTAGAAGGTCATACATGCTGCCAGGTCAGGTCTCAGTCACAGAGAATCTGGCAACATCAGAGGTGTCGTGTGATCCGAGTCATGCTAGCCTTCCAAGTCAATCACAGCGACACACTGCCTTCCGGAGCCGACAAACCTGGCGTCCAAGGCGCGTGATTCCAAACATGGGCCGCCTGGCGAAATGGCATCGCGTCTGACTACGACCTAGTTGTAATCAGGAGATTGCAGGTTCGACCCCTGCGGTGGTCA
>JABCKI010000327.1:0-16924 GCA_018282025.1 Sphagnurus paluster
TCATAGTCTATTGGTATGGGATCTTGGTAGCGATAGCAAGTCTGGTGAGCAATGGGCAGTGTTGAAGTGGTAGTAGCGTCCATAGCCTGTGTAAATTTCACACTTCACACTATAGACATGTTGTTAATACACATTTGGACTGATGTGTGAAAATAAAACACTTTGTCCTGACCGTGGTCAATTGCACAGTACAACACGATCCGTGTTGGCCTCACACTTTGCGCTCAACTGTGAAAATTTCACGGCGCACACGCAAGTGTTTAAAATTCATGGTCCGCTGCCGCGCCAACCCGCTTAAATCCACAACACTAAGTTTTCAGAGCCCGCCTAGCTCAATCGGATAGAGCGTCAGACTCTTACTCCGTACCCCTAGTATTTCACTCGAAATACTCAGGCACCGGCAGGCGTATCTGAAGGCTGCGAGTTCGACCCTCGCGGTGGGCTATACATGAATTCGCAATACGAGTGGTATCATTTTTTGCAGCGTCCGTAACCAAGCGCCCCGAGTGGCGTATTTTCGAATCCGAAGTGAAGCCTTATTTTAAATTTGATTAAATGTACTCTACTTACCCAGCTACCGGAAAGAGGAACCGTAACAATCGGCACTCCAAAAACACACTACTTGGGTACTTCAGCACTTGAAGAGTATGTATATGTACACTCTAACACTAAAACGCAGCATCGTACACCATATAATTACATATTACATATCCACCGTATGCGTCTAGTGTCCAACTTTCACAACACCCTCCCCACTCCCTACGCTACCTACCGCCCACCCCCCGCCCCGCCCTGCCCCTTCCCACCCGCCCCCGCCGCACCATTTGCCCCCGCACCCCCATTCGCAGCCGCAGCAGCCGCCCTCTGCTGCTGCTGTTGCTGCTGCTGTTGATGCTGCCAATACATCCTCTGCGCCTGCTGTGCCTGTGCAGCCTGCAGATGCTGACCATACCCAACACCCACTGGCAAGGCATACTGGTGGTACATCTGCGGCGTGTACATGTGCATCTGCTGCTGCTGGGCCTGCTGCTGTTGCTGTACTTGTTGCTGCTGTACATTCTGCCCCTGGGCCTGCCCTTGACGAGCCAAATACGCCGCCTGCGCCTGCACCTGCGCTTGTACCCCCTGTGCTCCCGCCGCCGCCTGCGCCTGCGCAAACTGCATCATCCCAGCCTGCGCCTGCGCCTGCGCCTGAGCAGCCTGCGGCATCGGACTCCTCTTCGGCGGCGGCATCGGGCTCCTCCCCGCAGCAGCCAGCGCAGGCGACTTGCCCCCACTACCAGGCGTCGGGGTGGGCGTCGCACCCTGCCTCTGCGCCTGCTGCTGCTGTTGCTGTTGCGCCTGCTGCTGCGCTTGTGCTTGCTGCACCTGCTGCGCCTGCAACATCTGCGCCTGCAGCAGCGCCTGCATCTGCGGCGTCAGCCTCGCCTGTCCTTGCCCCTGCCCTTGTGCTCCCATCCCCACCTGCCCTTGCCCTCCCACCCCCACCTGCCCTGCCGCTTGGGCCGCCTGCAGTGCCTTCATCCGCTGCAGCGCGACCGCGTGCTGCGCCTGCTGCCCATGCTGCAGCTGCTGTGCGTACCGCGCAAACTGGGCCTGTACTTGTGCCTGTGTCATTTGTTGTTGTTGTTGCTGCTGCTGCTGCTGCTGGGCGTTCGGCTTGCCCGCTGCTGCTGCACCGTTGGCATTGGTGGTACTGGGGGTCCCGGGTGTGGGCGCGGAAGCGGGGGTAGCGGTAGAGGTAGACCCAGCGCCAGCGCCAGCGGGGGAAGCAGCCTGAGCACCCGGAACAGGAACAGGGGACGCCTTGACCCCACTCGCACCCCCACCCGCGGCAGCAGCAGCAGCCGCGCGCTGCTGCGCAAGGTAATGCGCCTGGAGCTGCGCTTTCATCTGCGCCTGCTGCGCAGGCGTCGGCGCGCGCTGCTTGGCCGCGTCCGTCGCGGCCTGCACGCTCGGGTAGACTTGCGGCTGGAGGAGGTGCATCTGCGCCTGTGCTTGGGCCTGGAGGTGTTGTTGGTGTTGGTTCTGGTGGGGTTGTTGGTTCTGGAGTGGACTTTGGTGGTGTGGGTGGGGGCTTTGGTGTGGGTGGACGGGGGGACGGGGGGAGGGCGAGCCGTATGTGTTCGTGTTCGTGTTGGTTGTAGGATTGGGGTTCTGGGTGATAAACTGCAGCTGCTGTGTCTGTGTCTGTGTCTGCGTCTGTGGGGTGAGGGCTCGAGTCTGAGTCTGCGGCGTGCGGGACTGCGAGCGTGCGGGGGACGCGGATGCAGCTGCGGCTGTGGTGGGGGGCAGGATGTTGATGCTGAGGGCGGGGGTGCCTGGTTTCTGGATCTGTGTTTGCATGGGGAGGGGGCTCGGGACGGGCTTGATAGGGGACAGTGAGGTGGATGGGGCAAAGAGGTTTGCTGTGGGCGGTACTGGTAATGGTACTGGTGGAGCGACCGCAACTGTTGGAGGTAGAGCGGTGGTGGAAGTGGCTGGGGGAGCGAGGGCGTTCTGGTCGGGGGCGGAGGCGCGCTGCTCGCGCTGGCGCTGGATGGCGTCGAGGATGCGGTAGCTGTAGATGAGCGCGGTTAGTCATAGAACGTACACATAGGAATACGAGGATGGGCAGCACACACTTTGGCGTGATGGTCCTGTTCGCGCGGGGGTTCATAAAGGCCATGATCTTGGCGCGGCGGGACTTGTCGGACTCGTCGGCGGCGGGGTCGGTGGGGGGCGCTTTGCGCTTGAGGGAGACGGGGACGGTGGGTGTGGAGACGCGCATGACGTGGTTTGCGATACGTGCGAGGTGCGGGTCTGGGGCGAGGCAGAGCGGGGGCGCGGTTGCTAGCTGAATGAAGTGAGTAGTCAGTGGTTGATTGAGGATTGTATGTAGTGGGAAATAAACACACGAGCAGTTTAGCCTCGACCTCGAGCGCCTCCTGGTCGGTCCATTGCCCACCGTGGCGCTGGTTCATCGCACAGATGTCGGCCCAGAGCGTCTCTGCGTTGGGGTGCAGCACAGCGCGTGTGCGCTCTGGCTTGTCTGGGTTGACCTCTTTTGCGCGCTGGGGGCGGTAGTCGACGAGTTCAACTACCATACAGCCTTGGATGGCGAGTATCAGTATCAGTATGCGCAGAACAGCACAGACGGAGGCTCACCCTCGTAAAAAGGGACCTTTGCGGCGTCAAAGAGGTCGAGAAAGTCGACGGGGATGCGGTGGGCGCGGACATCCTCGAGCAGGGACTGGGAGAGGCAGGGATATGAAGGATTAGCGGCGAGGGGTGGGTGGGATGGGCACGCACTGCGATCTGGTTGTTGTAGAGAAACTTGGAGCCATTGTTGAGGGACCAGTACTCGAGGTGAAGGTGCACCGTGAACGAAGGCGGCAGCGTCTCTGTCCGTTCGAGCAGCTGCTCGACGAAGCGGGTCGTGTTGTAGCCCGCCATTGCGGTGGCGGTGCACAATACACCCATTCATTAATAACGTCACGTGCCGCAATTTTCGATATGAGGATCTCAGGATTGCGCGAGGTCAGTAACACAGAAAATACCAGATTATGGCTAATTGAAATTCATATCACAGCTCATACCGTTCCTGCGAGACCGCAACCCGCAGGTCCGCCCTCGCGCACCTCCTGCCACACACTCCCCCGGCGCATCCGCCTAGCTTAATCGGACAGAGCGTCAGACTCTTACTCCGTACTCCCCCTTTCATCCGAAGTACTGGGGAACAGGCCGGCGTATCAGACGACTGCGATTTCGACCGTCTCGGTGAGCGATGAGTTTGAAATATCAACTCTTATTTGTAACGAGCACTTGCGTTTTTGTGGCTCACGTCCCATTGCATGTCCGAAATATTAAATTCAACTTCGATTGCATAACTGCACCGACTGTAATAACTCAAGTGCATCCGAGACTCTAACCCAGGATGTCTTCCTACCCAAATTTTCATGGACCACCGGCATCCCAGTGAAAGCATTATTCCTCGGGAGCTCCTCGTCACTCCCTTTGACACGGACGAAAGGAAACCAGGCATACAGGCATTGCGCGACCCGCTGAGGATCGCCATAGATCGGGTATCCGATGTAAAGGTTCTCAAGCCTATGGGGCGTCGGGGCCGACGGCGAGGTCCTGATCCTGGATAAGCAGAGGGACAAATCGAGGGAGTGCAGCGCCGGGCAATATGCCGCAAAGGCATTGAGTGCGCCGAAAGTGGCCGAAGGCCGCTGCGCGATGCGCCAGCTCTTGATGCTCAAGGCCTCCATCTGCGGCCACGCTTGCGCCATCTTCAAAAAGTAGGCGTCAGAGAAGTCGAATGTGGTATACCCAGCGGTGAGTGCCAGGCTCCTCAGGTTCGCCATTTGGAGGAGCGGTTCGCAGTCGCCGTGCACGCTCTCATCGAGGTCGGAATCGTCCCGCAACTCGGAGCTGCGGTACTCCTTCATCTCGAGCACTGTCATGGATTTAGACCACTGCGCGGCCCGCGCGAAGCGTTTGTCCCATATGCCGGCAGCAGTGCCCTTGCCCGGCCCTGCTGGATGGATGTATCCAAGCCGTAAAACCTCCAGGGGACTATGAGCCAGGAGCTCCAGCACCGCATCGATAATACGTGGTCTGGAAGTGAGCATCAACACCCGCAGCGAGCGGGTTCCTAGGGCAGAGAAGGTTAAACTGCGTCTGGCAAAAGGGATGTGAAGATGTAGCTTGTCGAGGGGGAGACTGAGTATCTCCTCCAGGCCGTCGAAGACGGTGCTCGGTGCCCCTGGCTCATTTAGTTGCCTGATACTGATCACCGCATCTTCTGCGACGGTCAGGTGCTGCAGGTGCTCGAACTTGGCGAGAACACCCAAGGAGAGCTTAGAGAACACGGGACCGAATGCTGACGATAGACTTTCAAGACTCGGTGCTTTTTTGAGTAAAAAATCCTCGAGAAACTCGTGGACGCCATCTGCTGAGTAGAAGCGTTGGATGTGGATACGGCGAAGCGCAGGAGAAACTAGCATACGCATCGAATCGTGCAGTGGATATGCGAGGGTATGTAGCCTGGGCACAAGCTGCCGGCCATCCAAAAACTCCCACCTAATCATGTCCGGCTCCCATATCTCCAGAATGCGTATCCGCTCAGCGTATGTTTGCAGCCTTAACCAGTCCGGGGTGGATATATTCCCTCTATGGGTCTATCATTACAAAAAAATTTATTCAGCTGCCGGGGGCCCCGAGCAGCGTTAGGTTGAGCGATGGCTCGCACACGTACATAGCTGGCGTAGCGTCCCGTTTCCTCTGTCATAAAACCAGGAAGGATTGACAATAATGGTACCAGAGACAGCTGGACGCTCCAAAGTTCATCGAGAGCGGGATCGCAGAAGGCCTTACAGCAACGTGCAGCACGGGCTAATGCTCTACGGCCACTGTGCTCGCCAACCACTGACTTGCCGTAATGGGGCTGTATGCCTTCTTGAGACCATGAATCGAGGTCTGGGTGTGGTGTCGAAGCAGCTTGGAGTCCAAGCTCCCAGAATATTTTTTGAAGGAGTTCTGGTATGGTGAGAGCGTAGTGCATTCGTGGTTAGAGGACAAGATGTGTTCAATGTTGGGAGTTGCCGAGAGATCGTCGACGTGAATACACATTAATGATTAAGTGCATCACGTGCTTCAATTTTCGATATTCCGCTCGACGATGGAGGCACAATTGCGCGAGGTCGGTCACACAGAAACTAACAGCACTTTGACTGATTCACGTCACAGCTGATACCGTTCCTGCGAGACCGCAACCCGCAGGTCCGCCAGATCGCCCTCGAGCACCTGCTCCCGCACACTCCCCCCGGCGCATCCCACCGCAACATCTTCTTCCAAGGTCTCGGCGGCGGCGGGCTGCAGGCCAAGCCACGAGAGAGCGACGTCGTCCGCGATCTCAAGCTTCTCTGCCGCGATCAGCTCGTACGTCGCGCCCAGACGCCGATCAGCCACAATCTAATCTCCCACAGAACATCGCCCACGACGCCTTCCGCGCGCTCGTCAACCTCTCCGACTCGCCCCTCCTCCTCTCCTCGCTCTCAGACCATGCATTCCTCGAGTTTCTCGTCTCCTACATCATCGTGCGTCTGCGTCCCCGTCCCCATCACCACACTGACACACCCCCAGCACCCGCCCTCGATCCTCGCAGATCTCGCATCCATGCTCCTCTCCAACCTCACAGCAACAGCACCTGCCTGTGCCGCCCTGCTTTCGCTACGCATCCCCATCCTGCCATCTACATCCCCATCCAAACTCTACCCGACCCAGTCCCGCTGCGCCACCAGCCCCGCGCCCACACCATACCCGCCAGGCGAGGTACGCCAAGCCCGCGCGCTCCCGTTCCTCCTCGACGCATTCGCGCACGCCGAGACCAACCCGGACCTGGCACAGCGCACCCGCAAAGCAGACCTCCACTTCTTAGCGAGCGTGTTCGCGAATCTCAGCGTCGTGCGTGTCTTTACCCCTCACACGACTATTTCTGACTCTAATAATTGCGACACGTCTCTAGGCCCCCGCAGGCCGTGCGTTCTTCCTCACCCCGCGCCCCGCCGGCCTCCTCGCGCCCGAGGACCCCGATCTCGATTCCTCCGTTGTCAGTGCCGCCTTGACAGACGGGAAAGAGCAGGACGATGAAGGACACGGGGAAGTAGAGGCGGAGACAGAGGCAGAGTACGAGTACCCCCTCGCGAAGATCGTCTCCTTCACCGAGCACAAGGACACCATCCGCCGCGGGGGCGTGGCGGCCACTATCAAGTGCGTTTCTTTCATTCACCACGCCTCTCATTCTGATAATACCAATAATAATAATAACAAAAAACACGCAAAAAACAGGAACTGCGCATTCCACGCCCCAGGCCACCGCGCAATGCTCGCGCTCGAGTCCGAGCGGCTCCCCATCGCCATCACGAGCGCAAGGTCAAGTACTGATACTCGCCCAAGAACACGGAAAGCATGGGCAGCGGGCATCGACGTGCTCCCGTACATCCTCCTCCCGCTCGCCGGGCCAGAGGAGTTCGATCTCGAGGTACACCTTCCCTCCCCTCCCCTCCCCTCCCCTCCCGTCCCCTCCCCCTCCATCCCATTAATTCGTCCCCAACTAACACTAACACCCCCGAAACAGGAATCCGACGCCCTCCCGCCCGCGCTCCAGCTCCTCCCCCCCACCAAGACGCGCGAGCCGGACCCCGCGCTGCGCCTCACGCACGTCGAGACGCTGCTCCTGCTGTGCCACACCCGCGCCGGGCGCGATGCGCTCCGTGCGCGCGGGGTGTATTTTGTCGTGAGGGAGGCGCATTTGTGCGAGGGTGTTGATAAGGTGGGGGTTTTTTTTAATGAAAAAAAAAATCATTCATCCCAGTCCCCTCCTTTATTTCTTACTTCCTTTCTCCCGTTCTTTCTTTCTTTCTCACTTCATTCCTTCCGTTGTCCCTTTCACTTCTTTATTTCTTCCCTTCTTGTTCATCTTTATTTTATTTTTCCTCGCACACATCCACTCATCCGCATCACAGATATCCGAGCACATCGAGCGGCTCGTGACGCTGCTGCAGGGCGAGGAGCCCGCGGACGCCCGCGAGGCCGAGGAGCTCGCGCGTGCGGAGACGATCGTGGACGCCGCCGTCGGCGCGCCCGGGGGAAGCGTGAGTGCGAGTGCGGTTGCTGGGTTGCAGCAGGTGCCTGGGCAGAATTTGAATGAAAAGGTGGCGCCGGAGGTGGATGAGGATGAGGTGATCGAGGAGGTGTGAAGGAGCCAAGGCTAATGTTCAACGTTGAGGCTGGCGTCACAGTAGCTACATATAATCTATGGCGCACGTCTGCCAGATGCTTTGAAAGTACTGAGGTTGGCGGGCCGGGCAGGAAGGCGGAGGTTTTTTTTTTTTTTTTTTTTTTTTTGAGGTGAGAACTTCAAGTGCCAGCATGTGCGCAGAGTGAAGCGCCAGTTGCTTTTTACAGAGGCACTGCCCAGCGCCAGTGCCAGTGCTTAATTTCATTGAAATATAATGATAAAGCCCGTGGCTTATTTATATATAAGGCGCGAGCGGTAGATAGTAATAAACGAACGGATGGATAGACGGACGGACGGATGAATCAGTGGTCTAGATCTATTTATCGCACTTGAAGCGTATTTATATTTCTACTTCCATTTCCCAAGTCCCCCGCTTCAAGCTTCAGCGTTCAGCGCTCAGCGCTCAGCACCGGCGAATTCAAGCGGACACCGTGACTGTGGTGGGCACGGCAGGCGGAGACACCGTGACCGTAACCGTGGTGGGGACGACGGTGCTAGTGATGGTCTCGTTGGGGACAGTCACCGTGACGGTCCCGAGCGCGCGGCCGCGGATGGTCTGGGTCTTGACTTCGGGGACTTGGGTGACGGTCAGGGTGACTGTGGCGGGATCCGTAGGGACCACCGTGACAGTGATAGGCTCAGCTGGGACAGAGACAGTGATGGTCTCGAGTGCGCGGCCTTTGATGGTCTGGGTCTTGACTTCAGGACCTTGAGTAATGGTCACCGGAGCAGCGGGGACGGTCACTGTGACGGGATCGGTGGGGACAACGGTGACAGTGATTGGCTCGTTGGGGACGGTGACCGTGACAGTCTCGAGCGCGCGGCCTCTGACAGTCTGAGTCTTGACTTGAGAACCTTGAGTAACGGTCGTCGGAGCACCGGGAACGGTCACTGTGACGGGATCGGTGGGGACAACGGTGACAGTGATGGGCTCGCTGGGAACAGTGACAGTGCTGGTGCCTTGCACTCTGCGAGATGTGTATATTCAGGATATTATTCATCGTGAATAGAATTTCAAAAATACTAACGGGTTCACTGTGACAGTATTGACGGGGGCAGCACTGGCGCTGAGGACGATCGCAAGAAAAGTAGCAGCAGAAAGAGCTTTGAAGTTCATCATTTTGTGGAGAGAAAAAGATCTAGGCTCAGGAGGAGAAGAGAAGAAAGAGAGTGGAATAATGACTTACCAGATAGAATGCAAGGTGTTTTATAGCTTGAGCGCGCATGCTCTTTGTCCTGAGGGCTTCCAGTTTTCTGGGAGGACGGTCATATTATCCCGTCGCCGGCGGTGTGCACTCACCGCGTTGTTCTTCTGTTGATATTTTTCGTTGGGAGGTCGACTGGTTACTGGAGCCCCCATTTTAACGCCTCGAGGGCAAGTAGAGACCGCGGTTTCTTGGAAAAATGGTAAAAGAATGATTAAAATGTTGATTAAAATTGTTAATAAATCATTACCTGTATGTGTCACTTGAAGGCACTTTGCGCGTATAAGTGACTGTAGAAACTAGTTTATTGAGATGGCACTCCAGTCTGCGCCAGCGCCCGCCGCCGAAATTTTGGTGCCACCAGTGGTGTGAAGTGTGGTGTAACCATATGCATACTCTAAAAAATGGTTGATGGTACCCGATCTGCTGTGTTTCTTAGGCATAGGACGACATCAATCTATTCCATAAATTAGTGGAACTCCTTATTGAGCTTGGCCATGGTCCGTAAGGAATTTATCCTTGAACTGGAGGGGGATTAAAATCATTAAACCTATATATAATTTAAATCAGATAAATAATTTCACCTAGGATAAAATATTTGAAGAGGTAAAGAGGATCGACGGCTTTCGATGGCGACGAATCCGGTCTTGGAAGTATTTGCCCGTGGCAGCATGGCGGGACCGATAGTCATGCACCAATGTGCATGGCCCGGCGATCGGAGAAAAATGACCGACCAAGACCACACGACAGGACGCGGTAACATCAGGATTCGTATTCCTGCCATAGAGACGAATCGACGATTTTTCCGTGCACGAATCCAAGAAGGCTTGCATTTCATTACAATTCGAACACGTTATGATTGAGCACTTTTTGCAACTTCTGATGCTGATTCAGTGCTTAGCTGTGCCGATGGCCCCGGGATCGCGTAGATACTAATAGCATGAATCCGTGAAGCCTGCTGCATTTCTATTACGAGCATTCGAACACATCGAGCAGCCTGTCACACTGCTATACGCTGCTGCTGCAGGGCGAGGGGCCAGTGGAGCTTGTGAGTACGGAGTTGGAGCTCGGGAAGATTGCGGAAGTTGTGGGTGAAGGCAGGGAAGCAGATGGTAGGAGCGGGGTTGTATAAATGAGGACGAGATGATGATCGAGGAGGTTGCATAGAACGAGAGGGAAGGACGTTTCGTGTGGATTTGAGTATAAAAAGGGGCGCCCCTTGACGTATCATTGTTCTGTGCTGCTCAGGAGCATAGAACACGACGGACCGACGTCGAATCCGTGAAGTCAACCATGAGTGCGCACTACAATTGATGGTATTAGCTACAACACTAATAAGGTGGAAATGGAAAACGATTACGCTGGTATCCAGTGGGGTATGAGATTGGAAGCAGTGTACAGTACTGCAACCTGCGTGCTTTATTACGCGTCAACAATCCGGCAACGGCAGCAACCAAAAATATACACGCAAAACCCTCAATATAGCCCACCGCGAGGGTCGAACTCGCAGCCTTCAGATTACACCAGCCTAGGTAAGAGTCTGACGCTCTATCCGATTGAGCTAGGCGGGCAGTACTAGGAGTAAGATACACGCTCATAATGTTCTCGATGTTAAAACTTAAATCTGCCAGTGGAATACAGATCGCAGTGGTGTAATACGAAGCTATGACAGAATGGGCTGCTGCGACTTGACCAAGATGTATATCCTACTCATACTCATATGCGCCTCTCGCATGACGAAGATTCGGATGCATGGAGGAAATCAAATGCACCAGACAACCACTGACTTCTTGGTGCACATGGTGCACTTCGCTGGAATGAGGTCGAGGAAAAAGGCAAAGTCCATGCACATGTACCTCTCCGGCAAGGCTCCCTCAAGCTTCAGCTTGAAGTAGCAGGTCAAGTGGAACTTACTCACTTCGTGGCCGGTGGCCTTTGGTGCGACCGAGTGGAGATCACATGTAGGATCCAGGCCTCAGGACCGGACCGGACAAAGACCACTCGCAGTAGAAGTAAAGCTGCGAACGCCGAAAACGACAGTCCCGGCAAGGCCGTCACATCAAGTGACGGTGACTTGCCCTGCAAAGGGTTCTGACCCTGAGAAAGGGTTGGCTACTGTCGCGACCCAATCGAGCGACCCGTACGCGGCGTCTTCGTGGGCACTGTCCTCCCGCCCGCTGGCCCTCCCATCGCGATACTGCACCAACAGCCTGCCCGACCCCGGCAGCGTGTGCACATGGATATTTACACACAGGTAGCCATCTCTGCATCAACATTTACTGAGATCTGTGGTTAAAACTCACCTAGACAACAATTTTACAGCAAATTGTGCCAGCGCAAACCCAAGGACGATCTGGAGGACTGCCAATGGTACCATGTGGATGGAAGGAAAGAGGAGTGGAGAGGAGCAAAGAGTGTAAGCTGGTTTTGAAGTGAAGCTGGTGATAGGGTACGTTGCGCCCTACTCCGTTTTGCTGCCCTGCAAGGGCTTATTATACATTAATTGGCCTATCACCTTGTCACTCACTGCTTTTATCCCATGGTCAGGATTGTCTGAGGACTGTCCTTCCGAACAGAGGACTGTCATTTTTCCACCGAGAATGTCCTTTCGTTCATGCCCTTTGGCGTATACATTGCCACTCAGAGTCAGCCATTCATGACCAGCGAGGCTCGAAATTGACAGTCCCAAGAATCTGTGAGACAGTCCGTTTACCCTTGGCTTTCCTTGGCTCACACACCAATCTCTCATAGCATCAGTGCCTATGCCTCGGGCTTCTTGGGCCAGTCACTGAGTACTGCTGCCGCTACTGTCCACTCACCACGACAACTACTCACCCTCTTCACTACTACAGCTACTCACCTGTCTACCTACAGGGCACGTGGCACATGGGGCACCCACATAACATGGTTATTGTTGGCATGACATGCAAAACCTGCTGTGGTGTACGGCAGCCTTTGGTATGTCTATTGGCTATGGTCTCCTCGCCGCCACAGCTACTCACTCCTCTGCTTACAGGTCACGCAGTGTGCTGAGGGTTTTCAATACTTGACAAAATATATACAGTATCTGCTTTGTTGGGTACACCTACGACCTATGGACTCGTAATTGCTGCAGGCCACCTTCGTTATGTCTGCATTTACATTTGTTTCATAAGCTCTTAACTAATCTCTTTACCTTCAAGAATCCGGCAAGCTGATGGCCCTCTCCTGTCTCAGTCTGTATCCAGTACTTGAAGCATATGCTCCGGAGCGTCAATATGGCCTTCCTATCCCCTTGCCACATTTTGCTTTCATGTCCCTCAAGTTTTTGTCATTGTAGTACGTAATGCACGAGCACTCTCTTCTATAGCCCTGATACCCTAAACACTTTTTCACCAGCATGATGCTTTCGACAGCGCGAGATGCCTCTGATGGCACAAGCTACGTATTGCGCTGCTGTACATGAACGGTGGGCTAGTGGGCGTATAAATACACTACAAATTGGTCAATGTGATTACTATATTGCTATATGATTGGTGTCCCAGTTGTCTTAACATGAACAGGTAGTCTCAGCCCCCTATTGCACCTTGACCTTGAGCCTTGTATTCTACAACTATGGTTGTATCTGAACTATGGAATGTACGCAATTGCTTTGGCTTAGACTATCTGAATCTAATTCTTTAAACCTATTAGCTTCTCCAGCCTATTGAGAAAACAACAACGCTGCAGCGACTCGCAGTCAACGATGGATTTATTGCAAATATTGGTGATGTTCGTGCACTACAAGTTGGGATCAATGCAAGGTATGTACCGTTCTTTTGAACACAAAAACAATAACCCATTGATACACTACAGTGCTTGGATATATAGGGTGTGCTCTCAGCCCGGGGGGACCAGGAGTGGCTATCTTCTAAACCTGTTCGCTCACCTGCACCGTCTCCTTGTGCTCCCTATCCTGCCTCTTTTTGTCTTTGACGGACCTGGTCGGCCAAGGGTAAAGTGGGGAAAGAAGTTTGATGAGAAGGATCATGAACTTGTGCCTGACGCGAAGACACTGTTTGATAACTTTGCTTTTCCATGGATGATTGTAAGCTGTTTTATTTTGTGACTTGGATGTATTCTCACTTGATCTGGTATACCAGGCCCCTGGTGAGGCTGATGCCGAGCTGGCTTGGATGTCAAGGGCTGCCATCATCGATATTGTCCTCTCCGAGGACTCAAACACAATCGTCTTTGGTGCTAAGGCTGTACTTCGCGTGTAAGTATTTCTATTCATTTGTTTTCTTCCATACTCATTTATCTGAGATAGAATGACAGGGCCTGACGGTCAAGAGACTATGAAAATGTATGAAAGTGCCGATATGGCCACAAACCTAGATCTCAAACTCGAATTGTGTGATCTTGTACTCATTGCAATTCTGGGAGGTGGGGATTATGATGTATGTTCCCCTCTAATATACTTCAGTTATTAATCTCATGCTATCGATATATAGCCTGGTCTTGATGGCTGTGATGCCAGCACAGCCTTTGCTCTTGCCCATGCAGGCTTGGGAAAGTCACTTATTCATGGGATTCAGAATACACCAGATACCGAGCTCCATAGGTTCCTTGGACAGTGGAGGGCTCAGCTTGTGGCTGAACTTACATTTAACTCCTCGGGCTTCCTCTCCCAGAAGCAGCCCACTGTTGCAGCATCAGTCCCTGCTAACTTTCCCGATATAAACATCATCCACCTATATACACATCCCCTCACATCGGAAGATGCTGGTCCTAGCCATCATCCCTCTTTGGTCACTACCCAGAGTCTTGACCTTCCTTGCCTTGTCAAGTTCGCAGAAGATCATTTTACGTGCACAGATCATGAAGGAATTTATCGCATCTTTGCTTCATTTATTTTTCCTGGGCTAGCCGTTCGACAGCTGATGAGCATCGCACTGTCTACTGACCTTGGTTTGCCACAGCAGTCTTTTACAATGCTCAACGAAGTCATCGCCATTCGCTGTGAAAGTGAATCTTCTGGGGCTTTTGTTCCTGAAGCTAGAGTTCGCCTTTTGATTGATGACCAAATTCTTCGCATAATCTCAGATGGTCGCTGTGCAGGAAAACCTATTGCACAGGACCAAGTTCCTGAATCACGCGTCTGGCTCCCTGTCTCGATGATACAACATGTCCAGCCTGGGCTTCTAGCCGAGTTTGCTCACCGCCAGCAGCAGAATGGTATGTAATTTGTCATGTTGAAGTACATATTTTCTAATTTGCTTTTTCAGCCGCTACATACACGTCTTCTCCTCGCCAATCACCTTCCATCCACTCTACCCCTGCACCTGTTCACACTCCTAGTCGTGAGGTGCCGCATGAAGTCATTGACCTTACTCGAGCGTCGGAATCTCCTCCTCCAGGTCTGTCCTGGATTCTTGACGTAGTACTTACAGTAAATCTAACTAGGATCAACAGACATGCCCTACCCAACTCTGTGCAATGTAATTGACTTGACAGTCCTGCCTGAAGTGGCCCTTCCATCTCGTGCGTATACTTGCCGTGTAGACTTGAATCATATTGATTATAAAAGTAGACAATCAATATCGAGTTGTAATTTCTGTTTCGGAAGAATCTGGAAATGAAATCCTCGAGTTCATTACTGACTCTGAGGGGGATGATGAGGAGGTTATCGAGCTGGAGGACAACTCGGTTGAATAGGGGGCAGTGATTTGTCTAACTTATCATGTACCCGATACATTTCATTTTTGTGTCTCTATTCCACCATGTCATCCACTGTCAACCATGCTACTCTTAGCCTCGCAGGACTGTCCATTGCCTTATCTCCAGAGAATGAGTGGGAAAGGCCAAGTATGGATGATATTGTTGACGATATTGAGGGTGAACAAGAGGCGTCAGCAGCAGCTGAAGCCTTTGCTGGCATATTGGACGCCAATATCAGCTCTCAGTCTGACCATGGAGACACCTCTCAGCTTCACAATCAGGCCAAAAAGCTTGCTGCTTTAGATGACACTATTTTTAATGCATCAAAGGGTGTTACGGAAAAGACAGATTCTGAATACAAGGGGTGCGTCGAGTTGATTTTTTTAAAATCTAATCTATACTGATAGAATTTTCAATGATTAATTAGCCAAATGAAGCGATGTGTCGACTTCTTAGTGCAGCAGAATTTAATAGGAGAAAATGACCCCTTTTTTGGATCTCGGCCACTCGAGAACACACCATCGCTCATTGTTGCATGGATTATGAACAGGTAAGTCGTCACTTTTTTTGATTTCAAACATATCTTGACTGTTCTGTAATGATTAGCTGTGATGAGATTAATCTAGATGGCTCAGTGAAGCCCAAAGATGTGGTTCGCGATACATACGCTCATGCACAAAAGATGCGGGCCTCAATGACTTATGCATTTGGTTGGATACATGGACTTGGGTCTCTTCCGTGGCATCAGAGCGAGACAAGCGGCAAGATGTTAGGAAACCCATCAGTATCTAATACTGTGTCAAGCTATATGGTTAGTCTACGTAGAAGGAAGGTCCATGCTGGTGAGGCTCCAACTAGTGCAAGAGCGATCACATTGGTGTGTCACCCATTATGTTTATCTGCTCTTATTTATATGCAAGTTAATGTTAACTCCTTGACTAGGAGATCATGGAGAAATTGTACAATTTCAATCACAAGCCAGAAAACAACACGATCAAAGATTATACACCAGGCAAACGTGGCCAAAAGAATTTGCATAGCTGGGGGGGTGCCCGAACACGGAGACTTCTTCAAGCTGTGTATACATTGGCATTTTCTTGCTTGTTGCGATTTGATGAGGTCTTGAAGATTCGGATGGAGCATGTAACCATTATCAACGATACACTGATCAAGCTCACACTTCCTTTCTGAAAGACACACCAGTTCGGTGGTAAGTCATGTATCTACTTTGTGTTGTACCGCTGAAGAAAAATCATTTCACTCAGAAATCAAACCCTTCTATTTGCATCTTCTGCCTTCAAGCGAGGCCCACCTTTGTCCTGTTAGGGCATTCGCCGAGTGGAATGCTACTGCGGAGATCACAGAAGGGTTTGTCTTTCGGCGTATCACTTCTGGAGACCGTGTATCAATGTCTGATACAGCAATGGTGTGTTATTAACTCATGTGTAGGCCGTTGAATACAATGACTTATTCCCATGTTGTATAGACAACGGAACAATTCCTAGAGTTCTTCAGGAATAACCTGCTTGATGTGGACATCGATCATTATCCATATGGAACCCACTCGTTCTGCCGTGGAGGCTGCCAGTACCTGGCCTCATGCTGCCGATGGCCTCTCCGCAAGATCTGTGAGTGGGGTGGATGGAGTACCGAGTTCACGAGCATGACAATCGTGAAATACTTGATCTCATGGAATGACGACCCTACCCTCCTCCGTGAGGACTATTTTAACCCCAACATTGCACCTGCTCTCCGGTGCTTTGCCTGTGGCCGTACTTGCCACTGCTCGTAATGTAATATATTCAAGTGTAGCTAGTAGAGTAGAGAGTTTATGAATTATGTTACTGAAATATGTGTCTTCTTTAGTTGAATGTTGATGAGCTCGCGACCTGCTCAGGTGCAGTGCACAACAAAAACCAACTCTTTAACTAGTTAGTTAGTTAGTAGTGGGACCGACACCCGTTCACAAAACCTAAGAGGCTTTGGCAAGTACGACAAGACTCGAGTGCGGGGTCTTGGGTTCGAGATTCCCTAGCACCGAGTTAGCGGTCTAGAGAGATGGTAAGTGAAGGGGTTTAGAGGAGGCCGAGACGGCCTGCGAAAGAGGTACGAGGCCGGGAGAGGCCGGGAGGCGAAATACGAGTTGGGAGGGGGCTAGAAGCTACAGAAAATGGTTCCGGCACGGCGCCGAGGGGTTAGTAGCGGTCTACTAGACTAGCACTGCACTAGCCGGACGAAGTTCGAGGTACGAAGA
>JABCKI010000328.1:0-16886 GCA_018282025.1 Sphagnurus paluster
GCCTCTTACTACTCACTCAACTACAAGTCCTCCCAACTCAACCAGTAAGTAGATGACTTCCTCAGCCTCGTTCATTAATACTACAAGGAGCTCCTGGCCAGTAATCCATGAAACAAAACCACTCTGGACCTTACTTGGCAATATGGATGTTACCAAGGTCATTTGACCCCACTTGAATCTGAGCTTGGATAGCAAAAGCTGGTCTTGCAATCATTTCTCAATTCATTACAATGGCTGGACAACCAGATACAATATTCTCAGGCACTTGGAAATGATGTATGTCTTTTTCATGTTCTCCAACGGCCCTCAGCATTGATCAATGTGTTATTATAACATATATAGACATTGCATAGCAGAGGCAGATGCTAAGGCTGCATTTGGACTCAAAAATGTGCATTCTGATGCCACATTTTTGGCCCACATTCTCAACACATGAGACCATCATGACATCTTCACAATATCTAAATAAGGGAGTGATTAGATCAACACAAGATCAAGGTTGCCGGTGTCTGCCACCCAGCACAAACTCTAAGATATAAAGTGTTTTTTCTTCACTTTATATATGAATTAGATCTAGTTGGCTTTTTATCTATTACTTACAACTGAGTCTGCATTCAAGAATACGGTTTAAAGCTGCTGCCATCATCGGGACATTTATAAAAAATAAAAAAAATAGAATAAAAAATGACCATGTATTTATCCCTTCACGCTTTTTCTTTGCAATTGAATCATTATTCTATGCTGTTGGGTGTGCGAGGGGTTTTAGAATTTGCCCAATCCATGCAAAACCACCAGCAGCCTCTCTGATATGGACAAGACTGATGATGGCCATATGCTGTTTATGATGGTCACAAAGTGTCACTATGCACGAGATCTCCAGAGGATACCAAATATGGGCAAAAATGCGGCATCAAAATCCACATTGTTGAGTCTGAACGCAGCCTAAAGATTCTTGTGATCTGTTCCAGAATCCTGTCACCGAGAGGCGTGTTCTTTTCCCCCTTTACATTTTTGATGAACAGACTTGTGAGCTCAACTCGTGGCCCCCGCTAACCTTAGTGTAGCCATGGCAGGTTGGTAGTGCTTGGGTGCTCTGATGGGTTTATTTTGATTTGAAATTTTAAATTTATAAGATAGTAAAAACGGCACCATGAAGCGAGAGAATCCCGATATTGAAAATATACAAAAATAAATATGGGGCCACCTAGAGGACCTAAATCCCTATCAAACACACTCAAATTAAGTATACAGCACTATGCAAATTGATAGAGCAGCACTGTCACCATTGCTGCTCAGGTACATGATTCAACAAGGTGATGGCCACTGCGCTGAAGTGTCGCTACAGAGTAAAATTTCCCCTTTGATATAAATGATCTCAATGCAAACTGATTGCAAAAGTTGTGAACTCTCGTCTCATGGCCATCGGATACTGAAGGCATATACCACTGCCAGAGAGCACAAAAGAGTGTATCTCATCATATATAGCATGGGTCGTGGTGTAGTACAGTGCATAAGATCGGCGGTCTAAGAGTAACAGCCATCATCTCGTCAAATCACGTACCTGAGCAGCAAATGAAACCGCTGCTCTATCGATTTGCATAGCGCTGTAACGGACCAGCGGTTGGTCCAGAAGATTGAGTTAGGCGCGAAACTCGCGACTTGATGTGTGTTTGGCGCGACCGCCAACTTTTCTGCAAATTGAAACGGCAATAATCTGATGGTCACGTGTCGCACTGGAGTCATTCCAGTGTGAAATTCAAATCGGACTCCTGAATCCACCAAAATCATTACTTACCATCCGCACTGAGGCTGCTACTAAAGTGCTGAAGACGAAGACCTAGAGAAAATTTCTGCTTATTGTCTCGAAACTCCTATCTTCAGCCCCGGACTTGACTCAGTCTCCTCAGCTCGATTTCAAAAATCTCGAAAACCACGTAAACCAAAGGTTGAACTTAAGGATGCCGGCGACGCGTAGCAAGGCGCGAGCAACTGCATTGCAAAACACAACGACGAGTTACCCCTTGAAGGAAAAGACTATTGATGAATTCAACCCTAGTGATTCCGAATCCGATGTGAATAATGATCATGAGGATGCTTACGAGGACACCGGTAACTACACTCTGCCATGATACATCTGGTGTTGACCGGTCCCAGGGAAAAAAGTTTGGTGCAAAGAAACGAAATGGTTCTCAGAGGAATCATGTCCCAAGAAAGCGGATTAAACGCAGTCTAAGCCTCCTTCTGACAATGCCACTGGATATCCTACATGAGGTATTGGCTGAATCACTCAAATTTGCCCTTTTCTATCTAAGAAATCTCTAGGTCTTCACAGCCCTGGAGCCGAAGGATCTCCTCTCCCTCACTCGGACTAGCAAAACCTTCCGCGAGGCACTGACATCGCGTGAATTCGTTACTGTCTGGAAAGCCTTGCGTGAACGCTTGGATGGCCCGGCTTGCCCACCAGATTTTTCTGAACCGCAATGGGCTGCATTGATCTTTGGTGGAACAACATGTCAGGTAAGTTTGTTTGATAATCAGATCTCTCGAACCATTTGACACCTTGTATAGTGCTGTGGTACAAAGGGGGTACAGCAAGTTATCTGGACATTACGCCGTCGCGTTTGTGCAGGCTGCCAAAAGCGAAAGTCCGTCGGTGCGATTTAACATTGTGCACGTACACACCTAACTGCTTTGACCAATATAGTCTGGTAATTCAGTCTCGGTTTTCAAAATCCTACCCGTCTATTGATGAGGAAATAATGGATTTTCTTCCATTTACACATGGTGAAGTATTCAAAAAAAAACTATGATAGATATCTTCCTTCTTATTGTTCTGTATCAGCTCGGGGGCGACAAGTGTCGAAGAGCAAATACTTCTGGCCTTCAGATGTCCATCGTATTTCGGCCCAATGGGAATCCCGGAAGAATGATGTACGAATGCTCAAACCGAACGCACCAGAGCAGTTAGAAAATTACCGACGTCAAAGGCGAGAAGCAGTGTCGCAGATTAAACAAGTGAGTATCTTGTAAATTAAGCTTTCTTAAATACCAGCCCACGGTATCTCTCTTAGCATGCTGCTATATGTGAGACTTGGGACGTAGAATCGGCCATTCAACGTGCAAACGATAATAGAAAACTCTCCCAGGATCGACTTAATGCGTAAGTAGTTTTATTACCTTCAAACAAACAAACAATACTCAAAGTTTGTGTACGATAGTATTTTTGAGAGGTTCATCGCACTAGGTTATGAACGGATAGATATGGACACATACATATTCAGAACCCACAGCTTGGCAAGACGTCATGCCCCACTCACCGAACTGGGTTCGCCTTCTCAAAACTTTAACCCGACATTGACTAATTTGATTACAGCATGGAGGCACGCCAGACCTAGCCTAGAGTCCATCATTCTAATAAACAAGACCCAAAGACTTGCCCGTGTGCGTGCGCAGCTCGTGGCACGAAGGACGAGTATTCTGAATGACCTATATATCACCTACTTGAAAACCCTCACACCCATCCAATGGCTTCATCACCCCACACCTTATGAGCTGGCATCAAATTTTACAGCCTTCAGTGACATCATTAATGCAGCCGATGAAGTAGAGGTCAATGTTGAAAGTTTCCAGAAGGTGATTTCTGTCCTTCCAGATCTTATTTCAGCACATACAGAGGAGCGCAAGAAGTCACTACGAACGGAAGCAGGCTGTAGCGAAACAGTACCGGGGACCCTCGATATTCTTGACCTTGCAGTCACGGTCTTCGAGTGTGGTCGATCTGAATGTCGGAACAACGCTTCGCCTTGGGGTCCGCCACATGCCAATCCGCTATTTGGCTGGGGCGACGCAGTTTTGCACCGATGCCAAATGCGTATTGATTATTTTCAAGGGTTTCAATATGTCCCTTCTATTGTCGTGTTCTCCCAAAAAGGGTCGGCTATGGCTAGCATGATGGTTAAACTTGCTGGGCTTGATGCATCCAATGCAACAATCCAAGACATGGACGAACAAGACCCGCTCTTCTTTTGTTCTGAATGTGTTAACACTACATTTCAAAGCAGAACTGTGTACTCCTGGCGGTCTGCGGTGCGTCTGGCTATGCTGCCCCATAAGGCTTCCCTACTATGCGCTCACTTTTTTCACTGGTGATTTCTAGGTAGTTCACGCGACGTCCTTACACGGTACGACAGACAGGCACTGGAGAATCCTTCACGAAACAGAACCGTCCTGGACCTTGCTCAACGATACGGACGCCGCCAAGGTCATCAGGCCCCGCGATCCGAACATAGACAGTGAATGCTGGTCTTGCAATCACTGTTCCATTCATTATGATGGCTGGACAACCAGAAAAAATGTTCTCCAACACTTGAAAGCGACGTATGTCTATTTATATGTTTTCCAACGAACCCCAGTATTGATGAGTGCATAGACATTGCATAGCAGAAACCGATGCCGAAAATTCTCGTGATCTATTCCTAAATCCTAACCAGAGGGGTGTCCCTCTCCCACTATACACTTGGGAGGCGCACAATCCTACCGGAAGATTGGTTCGATGAGGTTGCCCTTGAAACTTGACCGTTTAATATTCCGATGTACGATAGTGCCAATTCGACTGAAGCATGTATCTACTATTCGTCTGCATTTTCGCAACGTAGCGTTCGAACTTCGAACCGGCCTCAGCTATATGTACTTCATTACCCTCACGTATAATAACGTGCCTGGGAGCATCCATCCGGACCACTGGTCTGCGATACTTGTCTATAAGCGAAGACAGGCAGATTTTCTCATAACTATGCCGCTCAGGGTACGCCGCGACTCCTGCGTCCATCGTCATAAACGGCAATGGCACCATCTCCGGGATCCTTCGCGGTGTGTAACATAGCCTCCCTTGTGTGATACGTGGAAACCATTGGGGGGAAATCGTTCTGATATACCTGGATGGTCCAGGTAGAAATATTATTATAGGGAGCATGAAAGACCCACTAGACTCGACATGCAGCTTGGCATTCCAGACAATCTGCCATCCTACGCCTTCCATGGATGTGACCTTTTCTGTCCGGGTGTCCCTTCGCAGTGTCGTGCCGCCGCTCTCATATCTGTACAGTCGCATAGCCTCAGCGGGCGATGAATCCTCGCGGGCGACACTGAATAAATGTAGCGCCGTGATAATTCCTGAAATACATATATATATATAACATTCAAAAGCGTGAAATGGAGTGCAACCGGACCTGTTTTAGATCGCTCTTCTGGATTAAAGTTGAAATATAAAGGTTTTCATGACTGCATGGACACGTTCACCCGAAGTGAGAGCCCAGACCTCTGCATGGGGAAATTGTCATCTGTGACACACGGGCCTACAGGTGTAGAGTCGACAAGATTTGGTAGAGCCACAAGAGCGCGGTGGGCGAATGGCAGGAGTGAGTGGTGGACAAATGTCACTGACGACTACAATCTATCTTCAGACTACGATCAATCACAATCTAATCATTTAGTCACATTTGGCACTTGGTCTTGACCACCCAATTGGCACCCAAAGTTCCTGCTACTAGCTAGCCTGCTTAACGTTTAACCTTCAAATTTCCGTCCGATTTAGACTTGTGGCCGGCTTCCTTGAGCGAACACGGGTTTCTTTATTATCATGGTTCGCCTAATGGGAGAACGATGTCTAGTGGTCAGCGAGTGGCCCAGACAAGTCATCTTTCCTATTGTGCTTGAGACTGGCCATAATGCACTCTCAAAGGGAATTTTTCAGTTTTAGTGGCCCTAGGTGGTATAAAATGACGGTACTGTCAGCCGAGTAGATTTCAACGCCCAAGACAACCATGAACGATACTCAGGTGTGTACCCAACTTGTGTAGTTCAGAACTTAATCTGACTGCATGAAGCAGACCGATTTCACGTCGAATGCCACTTCTTCAATACTCTATACTCCCAGCGATACTCGTCCTACCACACCATATTCCGGACAGCCGCGCTGTGGCGACGACGACATGGACGACGAACACACACTCAGTGGCTTCGGTGACATCTCCCTCTCCAACATATACTTTGTACCAAGTCTCCCATCGGATGTATCTCCTAGACGGGACGATTCTTGGATTACGGAAGAGTTGAAGTTGAAGCAAACCCCGCCACCATCGGTGCGCAAGATTCCTGCACTTAAGATACAAGTTCGTTTTTCTTTCTTTCCCCCGTAATCTGCTCGAACAGACCCTTACCCGCGTAGCACCCACTTCCAAGCGTCATCCAGAATATCTTACCACCATCGCCATCTGCCGCTCAACTTTCCCCAGGCTCTGATTTTGAAAGGCTGATTGCAAAGTTGAGGGAGACGCGTGTGCCGGAAAAGACCCATCACTCTCCATCCAAGGCTACTCAGCAGCTGCAGCCCCAGCCCCGACACACCATCAACGGTATGGCTATCGACAATCTAAACGCCAATGCCAAAGCCGGCGGTGCTAAGGACCGAGGGCTGTTGGTGACGACCGCGCGGCAGAATGCACCAAAGCCGAAAATCAAGGAAAAACCGTTCCGAGGCGGGCGCCTACCTGTGCGCCCACCCCTTCCACGTTGGGATTTGCACAATGGTGGCGTGCCCCAGTAAGATCAACCGCGCGCGTTCCTTGGGGGCGTTTCGGGTAAATTGATGAGTTGCGCTCAAGGCACACGTTGTGTTTCTTGTGTTAGGTTAGAGGGGTTCTTCTGGAGTATTCGAGAGTATATAATAAGGATTTTTTTTTTTGTTTCTACGCAACACCTAGGCAGTGTTATTATCTTGCTAGAAGTACAGAAACTGTTCGAGAATTTGTGACAGGGTCAAGGAACGTGACACAAAACGTGCTGTGCTTTGTCCTTTGTGGTCTTTTCAAAAGAAACGGCAGCAGAACACATGCTGTAGATTCTTCTGATAACCCTTCCCTCTTCTGCCTGTCTCTCTGTGCACCCCTTCTTTCTCCAGAATCACTCCTCGTTTAGTTTGATTGTCTGCGGAGGATTCAAGACTGGGGTGCGGCGGCTCGTGTAAGCTTTGACATTCACATTTGACTTAACTCACTGCAGTACTGACGACGGGTTTGGTTCGAAATAGACACGTACAGCTATTGGAGGATAACACCTTCGTTTAATGGAATTGCCGCCCTGCAAGCTTGAAACTGTGGAAGAGGAAGGGTGGCATATTGTTACGGACGACTGGTGGCACACTCTCTTTGAATCGGTATCATGGACGTTCAACCCGGAAAACACGACAGGGAAAGCGATGGATAGGCCAGCTTTCCTGGGTTCTTTGCTTGACCAGTTTGGCGCCTCGTGTTCGTTTGTGGCCTTTTCTGGGCGCCGACACAACGCGCCTGACAGTCCTCGTGACCTCGCATTGAGTCCCGACCTTCCTGGTGTACGATGTACGATGACTGTTGTTGCTGCATATGAGGCTGACGTTGGTATTCTTTCTGGCAATCCGGAGGACTCACAGCGACTCAAGGAAGGGAAGCCGGTCGACATTTCTATACCAAGGAACGAGGGGGAAGTTACGCGTGGCAAGGAGATGTGGAACGTGTATGCGGAGCATCTGACTACTGGGATATTACCGGAGGCGAGCGACGAGATTCCAGACAGTCAATTTGTCAGTGGCACTGCGGCATCCAGGGTCTCCAGTCCATCTTCAAGCCTGCACCGGAGTACATCAACCCTATCCAGCGTTGATCTCACAGACTCCGATGTCTCCTTCAATTCTATTTCCCAACCTTCGACGCCGAAAGGCAGGAGCGCGGAGGCTGTTATCCAGGTCAACGATGGATCACCAACCAAACGTAGCATGGGACATTACATTTCGCCCTCTCGCCCTCTCAACGCATCCGCATCCTCCTTCGTTCCCTCGAGGACACCTGCAAAGGCCAAAAATGATACATTCTCATTTTCAACACCCACGGCCGCAAACCCCCAACCAGCGTTCGCCAACTTCACCTTTCCCTCGATGGAAACCACTCCAGTACCGACGGTGCGGATTAAGAAAGACGAACACGGTTTCTACAGTGAGGCAGAAGTTGCTGCCCCTGTCCCTCAATCCCAGGGAGCGGGTTATCCATTCCTTCCACCGTTCCTTCAGGATTCTCCACGGCGCAGGGCCCCAGTCTCTAAGACACGTGCTATGGTTGATCGACTCCGCTCTTCTCATAACCACAGCCACAGTCCTGTCCCTAACCCACCTCTTTACGACACGAGCATCTTTGACGAACGTATTTCCGTTTCCGAAGATGACCGGGCGCGCGATTCTGGCATTTCTAGCCCCTCTTCACAGGAAGAAGATGACGATGGTTGGATTAATCTCACAGAGTCGGACAAGACTTCACAAGAGTCGAAAGCGCGACGAACACGAAACCTATTTCTTGCTCTTACGCGTCGGCGAAGTGACTCAGTCTCTCCGAACCAAAATGCCGAAGCGAACGCGGATGAACATCTAGGAATCGAAGTCCCATTTTCCACTTCCCCTGAACCATCCAAGTCACTTCTACCAGTCACAGACGATGGGTGGATTGAAGGTCCCTCTACTGCGCCTCCCAAAAACGTCACCCTCCAACCGCGTAGAACAGAACCACGAACGCGGCCACACAGGAAACGTCGTTCCTCTCAGGCGCTGCCCACGGCGAACAACCCCACTCATTTCATTCCCGCAACCACCCTGCGCACTCCTGTGGGGCTTGGCCATACTCCCTTCCATCTGACAACTTCCCACTTCCCTCAGTCTTATTTCTACGCTGCCTACCCGTCAGTGGTGTCGCCTGCGGCGTACACATCCTACGTGCAGCAACTACAACTCATGCAGATGCAGATGCAAAACGGCGGTCGCGGTATCGTCGCTCCGCCATCTGCCGAATGGTTCCAATACGCGACCTCGAGTGCCAAAGCATTCGCAACGGCGAACGGGTCCACTTCCGTGGTGTCCCAGGCTCCCCTCGGGCGGCGCGAGTCTCTGTGGTGATGTACATATGTGTAAAGCGTGCTTTACGTTCAAATTGTTCCCCTTTTTTTGTCATATGTATGTACTATTCCTTCACATTGAATTATGCAATGGCGGCAGTGGCTCTTTCAAGGCTCCCGCGGACTCCTTCCCCTTCCTTTTTGCATTTGCACTACTTACATATTCAAGAAAACCCTATATCGTGGATCGTAGCATTGCTCTCCCCTGTTTTTTGATCGGTCATTATCATCTATGATCTGAGGCTCATCCCCTCCTGGTTCCTATTGTTGTTATGATGCTGTACAGTCAAACCTGCCATAACCCATGCTCGCTTAGCGCAGTTTTTTGACATTTTCTATCCCCTGTCCAATCCCTTGCCCTTCGGTTTGTGACCGGCACATAGTAGAATTTAATATGCGTCGAATGCCAGCACAACGAAAGGATTTGAGGGAGAATTCAGTCTTCCAGATGTGTGCCGAGAAGTACGGGCTATGGCAGGTTTGACTGTATATATAACTCTCCGGGCACCATCACCGCCCGATTCATCAAGTCTTGTTTTCTGTAACACATCCCGGTAGTCGGCAAGGTAGACATGAATGGCAGATCATTTTTCGATCCCCTCAGCATATGTACGTATCTCAAACTTGAATTAGAACCTTGGTGCTACCCTACCACTCTACGATGATAGCCCAATCCTTGACCACAGACACCCTAGGGTCTTTAATCGTGAGGATGCTCGCGGTTCCCTCCTTTTTATCAGCCGCAGCTACACCCAGCGTGAACTCCCAATTCAGATCGGCACCACCCTCGACCTTCACTGTTTTCGGCTTTGAATTCAATCCCACCACGACAACCTTCTCAACCCTAACATCAGCAATACTCTGCGCATACGCATTAGCAGGGTTGAAGGCCTTGAGCACCACACCATCCACTGCCTCTCCAGGGCGCGCAACACCCATATCGCGACTCGCGATCCGCAGCGTACGTGACTTTTTCTTAGGCGTTTCCGCGACGAACTCACGCCACACAAAATGCCCGGCGCGGTGGGCATACGTTTCGCCGTCATCGAGGTACAGCTCGCCGCGCGCAGTACCAGTACGACTGAGTGCAACCCGGAGCGTGAAGGGATCGGCCTTCATTGACGTGGAGGAGCGCCTGGGGCGCTCGCGCGTGGAGACGATGGAGCCGCCTCGGATGAAGAGCGGGATCTGGTGCAGTGCGGCGGGAACAGTGATTTCCTTGCCGTTGGCCGCGCCACGGTAGGCGTGATGGTTGAAGTAGTCATAGTAGACCTGTGGCGTTTTTAGTTATGATCTTCTTTGTATATGTATGTGCTGGTACTGACCTGGTCTTCTGGGAGGTAGACCTTTGCCTCGGTGGCGTCCTTCTCCGTCACAGGTTTGACCAGTAGTCCCGAAGAGGCGATGTAATATTGGTCGTCAATGTCGAATCCAGCCTTATCTTTGGGGAACATCACATAATGAGGCCTAACAGAACCATGTTGACACCAAGGTCGATGAATCTAAAGGCAACAGGCAGAACTCACCTCAAGACAGGGAGACCCGTAACGCTGGTCTCACGGAAGGCAGTGTACCATATCGGAAGCATGGAGTAGCGGAGGCGGAGGATATCCTTCACCATACCCTTGTAAGGCTGCTCCAGGAGGAACGGCTCACGGCGCTTCGTGTCGATGTGGGCGTGCGCGCGGAAGAAGGGCGCCATTGCGCCAACCTGGTACCAGCGCACGAGCATTTCGGGCTCGGGATTGCCGAAAAACCCTCCTACATCCGCTAAATGACATTACAAGACAGATAAGTAAGTGATCAGAAGGTATCAGCAAGCAGAACGTACATCCAGAGAAGGACATGCCGCCGATGTTGACGGAGAGGACAATTTTCACTCCAACAGCCATATGTTCCCATGTACCAAGGTTGTCGCCCGTCCACATGGCACCGAAGCGCTGGGATCCGGCATAGAATGCACGTGTCAGGACAAAAGGCCGTGTGAGCTCTTCAGAGCGCTCTGCTACGGCTTGAGATGTTAGGTTCGACTGCAAGGAGGTATGGGTTAGTTGAGTCGCTATTGCAGTAGGATCTGTACGTACGAAAAGCATGCCGTTGATGTTGTGGACGTCGCGATGCTCCCAACCACCGTGATGAATATTATCTTTGGGCATGGTTATTTCTGGGCCGTTGAAGACGGAAGGCTAGTGTGCGAATGAGTCAACAGTTTGTGATAATGTTGCATTCACTCACTTCGTTCATATCATTCCAGATATGGACTGCATTTGTGCTTTCAGTCCATGACCATGTGGAGATCTGTTGCGTCTTGAAGAGCGACTTCCACCAGTCCCAGACGTTGGGGTTGAAGAAGTCTACCCATGCGCTGCTGCCAGACCAACACCACCCCTCGTACTCAGTCTCACTCTTCGTCTTGACAAGTAGACCTTTCTCTGAGGCAGCCTGATATACTGGGTAATCGGATGTGCGCTTCAGATGTGGGTCAACAATGACAACCATCTGTGAAAGTAGATAAGCTGAGAGTTGGAACCTGGAGGACCTGTTACAGACCTTACGACCCAAAGTTGCAACGTCGTTGATCATGTCAACTGGGTCAGGGAAGTTCTTCTTATCCCAGATAAAGTACTTGTGTTCCTCAGAGTACTCAATATCAAGCCAGAACACGTCCACGGGCATATCCTCCTCATCAAAACGCTTCTGCACAGTCCTCACATCATCAGAGCTGACGTAGTTCCAGCGGCACTGGTGGTATCCGAGACTCCAGTGGGCAGGAAGTACTGTCGTGCCGGTGAGCCTGGAGTATTGCTTAAAGATGTCCTCCGGCGTGGGACCGGGCATGAGGAAGAGGTCCAGGATACCTGACTCGGAAATCCAGTGTGTCTCTGTAGATTTTTCAGCAGAGTGGCCAACATCAATCCATGTCTCCGAGGCTACAGCATGGAAAATCCCAACAGTAGAGTCCGCGGAGTGCGCATGTAGCACAGGGATGGAACCGTAGATCGACATGGGGGAAGAAGCCAGATATTCGAATACATCGGCATTGTAGAGCCTGTATGGATCACTGAAGAAAGGTGATTCACCAGTCGTGGTGGGGAGCGCAAGTCGCGTAGCGTGCTGAGGAATACCATAGACCACGGGATGGTTGGGGAAGTTGATATCAAGGGAGAGGGATTCAGGACCTAGTGCATTTCTATTAAACAGGAGAACTCGGCAGTTAGGACCCACACACCTTTTGGCTTTGAGTCAGTCCATGATGAAAACGTCTCCTCCCAGTAATCATCCTCCTTATCACCCTCAAACCAGGCCCTGGGGTTGGTAGGCGTAATGACAGCTTGGGCATCGTCGCTCACAGCCTCCGCGCCTTCCTGAGGAGCTGCCTCTTCGGTATGTGTGACCTCCTGGGTCTTAGTGCGGAAATGCTCCATGTGTAAAAGCCCCTGGCCATTGAGAACTACTTGCTCTTTGCCATTGCGGAGCAAAGCCACCGTGAGCGGTGCAAACGTCACAACAACCTCGTTCTCCTTCTTGGGGCCATAGGCAGCACGAATATCCTTCTTCCCAGCTGTCCACTTAATGTCACTACTTATAGTTGGCTCGGATATCAGGGCCCACGACGCAGCCTCGTCGTAGCGCTTGCGTAGACCTCTAACTTCGTCCATGCGTACGCGCACGACACCGTCGTCATGTACACGCAGCTCGAGCCCGAAATTAATTTCGGGATACAGTGCAGATTTAACTCCTGCTATGAATATGGCCTGGTTCGAAGCGATGGAGATGGAGGAGGGGTCTAAGGAGTAAGGGGAGCTCCATGCTTCACCGGCTTCCTTTGCTCGGGCAGATAGCGCGCGACCTCTTCGACAGAACCCTGACTGAGAACATGTTTTGAAGTCGTGAGCCTTGAGGGAGTGGGTGGGCACCCCTAGCAGTAAAGAGAGGATGCCCAAGTAGTTTAGTGAGCGCATGATTGTGCCCAGATGCTTGCGCAAGCCAGGTAATAGTCGGCTTCAGGTCAGTGGAAACTTGAAAGTGAAGGTCAGAGTTTGGAGCGCATCAACTCGTCCACGTCGACGCCAAGCAGCGGACACGTGACTCAACGCGTACCTCTCGCCACACCCCGATTTTCGAATACTGACGCGTTTTCTACCCAGCAGGAGTATTTAAAGCTGATTTATTGCATAAAATATTCTCTTCAAAGATTCTTGATAAACGTAGTAAGCACTTCCAGGTCAACTATCTACTGAGATCCCTCCGAATTCAACAATTAACAACATCGCGTGTCGCTATCACTTGCAAGCATGAACCGCTCAGTGTCTGAATGGCCTCTCCCTTCCCTACAACCTGCCTTCAAAATTCAACACCCTCCAAGAACCTAGAAGCCTTGCCAAATGCCTACCGTCTCCTATACCGCGGGGCTCTTTCCCTACCCGACTCACATATCTTGCTTGACGGTTTGACGTTCACAGCTCGACGGGATTCACCCACGAAGAACAATCAACTGCTAGATAACCCGCTGGCGTTGGCGTTGGAGACCATGCGAGGACGCCCGAGCCTGCGCTTCATGGGTGTTGTCAAGCTGCACGACGGTAACTTGTGGTGGGACGAGAGTGGCGGCATAGAGATGTGCGTATGAATATCTTTCATAGGTGTAATCAGACGACTGACTGGAATTCTTAGGGACATCCACCCACGCGCAACACTGACTCGCATCTACTTCGAGAACATTTTTTGTTTGACACCCTACGCCTCTACATCCACGTCGGCAGCATCTGGAATATCGGAAGTCGGCGTCAAAATTGCTCTGGGTGATAGTGGTGTGCTTTTTCCTAATCTCATCGCGTCTTATGATCGCTGGCTAACCCCTCTTGATAATGCAGATGGCCCGGAAACAACTCAAGTTATCGTCTTTGCCCGTCCCCTAGAACATGATGGAGGCAAGACCTTAACACTTGTCGTTGCACGACTCACGGCACGCCCTCCACCACCCCAAGCGCCAAAGCTACGTCTGCCGAGACCTGATGACCCAACTCCACGTAAACCACCCGTGTTCTACAATGGGGACATCGGTACTAAGCGGGACCTGAAGCGCACTGGGAGTGTTGGGCTTTTTCCTGGAGCGAGAGAACTTAAGCGCACTGGAAGCATCTCTACTATCCCTCTTAAGAAGAAAAAATTGTCGAATGGTACAGCCATGGCTTCAGGTGTGGCGGATCTGGGGAGTAGTGTGAGGCTCGGAGAAATCACGAAAGGGAAAGATGCGGTGCTCTTCAAAGTGCCCGATGTGCCTTTATCTGGGAAATCTATCAAGGGCAAGGGTAAAGAGAAAGAGAGCCAGGTGGAGCCAGATGTCTTTGGTAGCGACGCTGCAACCCGCCCGCCAGGTAGCAAGGGCAAGCGAAAGAAGGACATCAGTACTGACGGGGAAGTTGTCGAGATGGAACGTGCCAACAAAGACGTACGCTCACCTTATCTCTCGCTTTTCTTCGTCGATACGACCAGGAATATCTACAGGCAATTAAACGATGCACACTTGACCACCTCTACAAGGCAAAAGATCCGACGGCGCGCACTGTTGACAAGTCGCACCCAGAATTCAAGGATATATTTGGGTGGATCTCACGCGGTGTCGGTTATGCATTGGTGTGTTTCTTCTATACTATTACAACTCTAGCGCCAATCTCACATTGTTTTGCTATAGCGCGCTCATATGAAAGTCCGCCCAGTGGACGCAGCTCAGGTCGAACACCTTGTCCGGACACACATGTCCATGTACATTGATGGGAATGGTGGTACCGTGGCTGTTCACCCTCCTCCACAAGATGATATGGACGTAGACGCTGGAGAGCCAGCATGACAAAGCGAGCGCCCGATACCACCCTCTAAGCGGCGCCGCTATTTGCAATGTATCGGGCTCAAGTTACGCCGATATACGCGGATTCTTCATGACCGCAAACGCCGATATCATTGTGGTCTCGGCCTGCTCCCGCGAATCTTTGCTGTTCGGCGCCTTCGGAGAAACCGGCCGCGGCATGTCAGAACTCAGGTTCTGTCAAGCACAGAGCTTGGCTTCCTGAAGAGGCGCAGAGCGGGAACCTGAAATTCGATGTAGTTATTTCGACCATTAATACTATGAAACGTCATCACAACATGTACTTATGTTTGCATTGCGAGGACTGATCTGTTGGAATGTTATGTTTCGCGAGCTCACATCAAACCTTTCTCCACAATCATCACCAAGTAAGAAGCCTGAGCGAATCTGCTGGGAAGATCTGCACATAGGAGAGATGCGCTCTTATTTTAATGTTGTTCCAAGCTAACATCAAAGCACATATGGGTTGTCACAAGGTACATAGTATATTTACTTACAAAATGCGCACTTGGTACGATCTCGATGGGTAGGTATTAGCCAAGACCTGGTAATTTATGGAATGATGAATGAAGGAATTTTCGAATGCCAATTACCCTGCATGTACTCAAACCAGATCACAGGATAGCGAGTACAGGTGACTGACTGTATTGTTATTAAGAAGTTATTAAGAAAGATGATCAAAGGCGATGTCAAAATTTGAGGCAAATAAATCTGAAATAGTCGATTTACTACATAGTGCAGAAAAGTGATTGTGGCGGTAATTGGGCATGATTTATGACTACATGTGTATATAGAGTCTAGACCAGTATGAAGTGGGGAAAGAAAAACTAAGCAAGCTACTATGCATTGGTGCACCCGTAATAATTGGGCGTCTTCTCAGATGGCATTGCCGTACAAGATCTCCTGTACTCCGCTACGCCACAACTTTTGAGGCTGCCCCCTTTTTTTTTTTTTTTTTTTTTTTTTTTTTTTTGAAATTTCTGCCTTGTTCTGTGCAAGTGCTTCACTACCAGGTTGGCTGCTGTGAAAAGTGGTGTTTCTTTGTTGGAACTCCTCTGTTTTTTTTGGAGTCAACTCCCATCCAAAGTTCCTCTTGTCCATGGGTGAATGTATCAACAATGAGCTGTGGAGGAAATGGCAGACATTTCCCTTCTTATGTCATATAAAACTCCAACATATGACCCAAGAAATTGTATTTCTGCAAGGTCTGTTGCTTTAATCGAGCTGGACAGAGAGAGTAGTTGAGACAAATATTGGTACATGGAGAGGTCTTCCTTGATTCCATGACTCTGGAATAAATTAAGGATCTGTAATTGTATTCACAAATTGATGTGATCTTGTTTGCCTTCTGCCTTGCCAAGTTGGGTTTTCCAGTCATCCAATCCACACCACCCATGTACATTTATGCCTAGTTGTTGAGGTATATCAGCTAAATTCAGCTGAGTATCGGCTTAGCGCAGTAGGCATCTGACAAAATGACTTGGTAATTGGGAGTGGGAGATGATTGAGCACCACCTGCTTGAAACTATTAGTTCATGACTAAAGTTCAGCAGGAGGAGGTATAACTTACTTGTTGGGGTGGAGTGGCAATTGCAGATGCCAGCAGTGATAAACAGTGTTGAGACAAGCATCCAAATTAAAAGGGAGGGGTGGAGTATGTCTGATGACTCAGAGATGAGCACAGCAATAGAAGAGAAGAAAATAACATACTTATATTGAAAGGACTTGAGGCCAGAGGGGAGGAGGGGAGGAGATAATGTGAGGCACAGGAAAAAACAGTAAGCTGGTTGTGGTACAAGAAAGAAAAAGTTTCCAGGTTCAAATTGCCTTTCTTGAAACCTAAACATAGTTCATGTGACAGTCGGATTGACAGCCATCACAAACATGACAGCCAACAGTCCCAAACATGGGTGATCACACCATTCTGGCTCATATTGAGTTGAACACATTTCAGAACATGTGGTGAGCACTGTTAGGGCGACGCTTCGTCACAAGGACATACTAGGACACCACTACAAATAGAAAAGAACTCAGATAGACTGAGGGG
>JABCKI010000329.1:0-16851 GCA_018282025.1 Sphagnurus paluster
AGCGGTCTCCGGTTTCTGCCGAATTCAAAAAATACAAGAACCGACGAAAAACCGATCGAAACCGGTCTCAAACCGGTCTCAAACCGGTTTTTCGACTACAATAGACTTGATATGTGTCCGTTGAATTGAAAAGTAAATAAATAAAACACCATACATCTACGGAGAAGCTCTTGAGTATATCCTGATTTACTTCAACATGACAGTCAATAATTTGAAGGTACAACACGAGGATTTCATTTATTCACCTCATAGTGGAATTGTAATATAATGGTTGACTGCTGGCTCTCGTCATGGTACTGTATCTTTTGACCGGTCTTCAGTGGTTTACAGCGGTCCCAACTGGTCTCGGTCTCACTGAACCCATGAACATGAACCGATGTGACCGGTTCTGTAGTGGTTCGGTCTCGTTTTTGCCTGTGTCTGAATTTTTCGAGAACCGATACCGGTCTCAGTCTCTCCTTTTTTGGGGTCCAAAACGAGACCGAACTGAACTTCGAAACACTAGGAAGAACAGGTTGCTCACCTTTCCAGCTTTTTTTTGGCCATTCGGCGGTTATGCCCTCGACTGCACACACTTGATTTGAAGCTAGACACTCCCCCAGTACCCCAGCTTGAAATACTACTTGGAGACCTTCCTCAGCTTAGGGTACTCATCCTAACATCCAAAATAACTTTGAAAATGCTTCTTAGCATCAGCAAACTTCCTAACCTCCGACATTTGGAGTTATCGGAAGGCTGGTCATCCGACCAGCCTACATTAAGCCTTGATGCAGTAGGGACTTTTATAAAGCGATCACAAGCTCCATTGGAGTCTCTCTTCATCCAAGCAACTTCGTCTACCACGATTTCTCTCCCAGCTCTCACGGTGATGTTCGAAGCGTTCATCAATCACCCATGTACCTCGTCTTTGACTACGTTGACAATTGGCACCTATGCCCCGGCGACGGAGCAAATTGACAACTTGGACGCTATATGTTCTGTCTTTAGACCACTTCTTGGACTCAAGGCACTTCAAGAGCTGGATATTAGCTTAAGCTGTGCCTCTGAGGTCGACGATGAATGGATGGCAGAGGCGTCCATTGCCTGGCCATTCCTCGAACAGTTATACTTAGGCGACTCAGAATCCTACCCGAGAATCACATTAAAAGGACTAATTCCAGTAGTCCGGTGTTGCATTTACCTCAAGGCCATCCGCCTGAGCATCCATCTCACACCCTTTGAAAAGGCATTGCTGGATCCTGGCAGCCGTAACCTAAATATCACCAATCTGAATTTTTTCCCATCTACTATATCCAATCCGAAGGCTGTCTTTCGATGTTTGGTTCTCATGTTTCCCCAATTGCAATCAGTTTCAGTAGACTGTTATATGCACGGCGAAAAAGAGAATTGGGATTCTCTAAATGAGTTATTTAAAACATACCGAGATTAATAGGTATGTTTGACCATTTTCGCCAGTATCTATCAGATTCTAACGTGCCATCAAACCCCGACAGAAGTACTAGCACGGTAGTTTCTACGGCAATAAAAAACCACCACTCTTCCACTTATGACATACCCCTACTTTGCGCCATAACTATTATTTTACCATTGACCTCTCGATCTATTGCTACGAACGAAGGTACTGTATAATTAAGCCGACCTGCAAGGTCTTGCCTTTGCATGTCCCCAATCCCCAAAGTGATCGTACACTCAACACTCGTAAGTGGCTCGCTAACTGCCCCATCATCAGCGGCACAAGGATCAGCGATGTCCAACCGCGTGCCAATGCGCACCGCGAGCCCAGGAACGCCAGCATCCTCGAGGACACACATGCACAGCATGTAAATCGCGAGTATGAGTATAATGTGGCCGCAAACGACGGCGGCGATGGCGCGAGAGAGCTCGACCATTTGGTCTATAATGAACAAAATCTATCGTCAGCAAGCTTTAAAGCGAAAAAAAAAGAAACCCAGCGCACCAAACGACTTTATAGGGATTAAGAAAGGCTCTCCCCCGCGGTGCATCGAGCACGGTCGCCCCACTCACACCCGCCGCAAACAAGACATACACGTAAGGCAGGCAGGATGAGCGTGCGCCCACTGCATGGGCTGTCGAAGAGGATCTACCCAGGAGCCGGGATGGCCGATATGGCGGCGTTGAACTTCTCGTCCCCGCTCAAACCAGACGCGGAAAGCAGGGTAGATTTGTGTCGTTGCAAGCCTGTATGCCCTCTCCTATTGTGAAGGTGTTACTAGACTGCGCTGGACTGTTGTGCCTGCAGACGAGCACCTGCAGGCGCTGCCCGGCGTGGGACGTCGCAGTTGGGGATGCTGATCTATGCAGAAGAGATGTCAGCACTTGGGGATCATCGATCATCCATGAATCAGGGCAGAAATTGAAGGTATGAGCAGAAAAAGAGTAGCAAAAAAAATGCGGGGAGAAGATTGCCTGAAGGACGAGAACGTACCAATATAATACCGCCATTGACGTGGATATGTCGGGCATCACGCACTAATGACGACGTCGAAAGCATAGAGCACAAGCAATCCAGCGATTCACGGGGACGTATACGGGCGTGGTCACTGGTAGATTCCTGGAACCGCCGTTACCGCACTGGATATATCTTCGTCAATAACCCGCAGAAAATAGAAATCTGACCACCCACATGCACACATTGCATCCAAGGTTCCCTCACTGCGAGCCCGAGCATGCCAGTCTCCTCCAACGCGCACATGCACGGCACATAATCATAGTCTATAACGAACAAACACTCTCGTGAGCCTCGAGAGTAAAAGCAAAAAAAGGAAAGGAAACCAACGCGTCAAACAACCACAAGAAATGGATCTTCCACGTCTTGGCCTCCTCCCGCCCAAGAACGCATCCAGCACGCTGATTGAAAAGGTCACTCCACTCCCGCCCGAAACGAGCAAGATACGCATATACGAGGGTAGCGTGAGTGTGTACCTGCTGTATTGGCCGTCGACGGGGATTTGCAAACGAATCGGGACGTCCGATATGGCGCCACTTGCGTCAATCTTCTCCTCTTCCCCGTTCGAGCCAGACACGAGATGGGAATAGCGGCGATGGCGTACCGCATACTTGTTGATCGTCCTTCTAGCCACCCATAGTACGTGCAGCCAGGGAGTATATGGATCGACTCCCCCAGCGCTTCTACCCCGGACACGCATACATACATATCACGTAGACCGCAAGCATAAGCGTGAAGTGGCCCTGTAAGGAACAGGCACTCTCGTCAGCGAGATTGAAAGCGAAAGAAAACCAAGATATTGGTGACCTCGAGCTCGTAGATCGAATCTCCGGGGGACGTGTAGAGTTGACTTACGGAAGGTCTGCATAATTTTCATCTTTCCATCTCGATGACTTTGCTGATATGAATCTTCAGTGCACTGGATATTTTCGGGGGTAGTCTAGTTAAATTCGATGCCAGTGGCCGCTGCGTCTCCGTCTCATCTCGCACCTGTACACCCATGTTCGACAAGGAAAAGGACATGCACAGCCGCTGCATGAAAGCCTTCGTAGTCGGGATTTATATCTATATGCGGGAGAGGTGTCAGCGTGCGGGGCTCATTGATCATCCATGAAGCATGAAGCGGTGGAATGCGAACGAGAAAATAGATGTAGCGGGAGTCCAGTGGGCGGGCGTAGAAAAGCGGATTAGAGAGGAAGGTGGGATTTAGGAGGAAAAAACGCTGGAAAAGAGATAGTATCGTACCAAAGATCGACGTGGATCGAGCGACGGGCCCGTGCGCCGAACGGACATGCAAAGAGCCCCCCCCCCCCCTTCCCAATTTCCAATCTACACACTCCCTGGACTCTCGACACTCGTGCGCGCCTCAGCGGGCCACCATGCAGCACTAGTGACCGATGATCGATAATCCCCCGCCCGAGCCTTCGAACGTCCAGCCCTGCGCCAATGCGCACCGCAGGCCCCGGTATGCTGGTGGCCTGCATGATGCACATACACGACATGTACACGTACACTGAGTTTGAACCCGATATGTCTGCGGGCGGAGGCACTGATGGTACCCAGGTACGGCGCGAAAAATTTGACCTTCAACGAAGAAACGCTCTCGTCAGCCAGATTGAGGGCGAAAAAAGAAAAGAAAACCTACCAAACGACTTTGTGGACCAGGATCTCCCCCGTCTAGACCATCTCCACTGCCTCCTTGCCCAGACCTTTGGACCGCGTACGACCCCATCTGAATATAAAGAGCAGGTGGATGGCGAGCAGAGTCTGCTGCAGAGAGTTCTTCGTGGCGAGGATGAATGCGAACGCGAGACACTGCGGGCATTGGCCGATATAATCTAAATATACTCGACTTGCAATCTTTTCCGTTCCGGCTAGTATGTATGTCATTGTGAAGGCAGCATCCTGGCATACGATGATGTGGATCGGATAAGATTAGATCCTTACATAAATTTGATATGAAAAAAGCCTGGTCTTTCAATTTGTTCAAGCACGGACAGGAGCCTCCTCGCAACAAACTCGTATCCATGAATCATGTTCTACGTATCGCTGAAATAAAACGCCTAGTCTTTGAAAATCTCTGCGACACTGGTCAGCTTTTGAGCCTCGCCAACGTTGCGAGCACATGTCGGGGCATGAAAGGTGAAAATATCCGAGTCATACGCAATCTTCACCAATTAGGCTGATATCCACGCTTTAGAAAATGCCCTAGATGCGTTGTGGCTCAACCAAACTGAGCTTTCTTTGCTGATCCAGGTAATGCCTGCCGATCTCTGGAGAATTATTGACCGCAATTTATTGATTGTAAGTAATATAGCCAGTTCCTTCACGCAAAATAATCCAATTTTTGCTAGTTTAATCGATCAATCGAAGAGAGCGACTGGCCGAGGTTCGATTATTACGCTCACCGAATGCGAAAGCTCAACCTGGACGATACGTCAAAAACCTATACATTAGGCACGAAAATTGTTGTAGATGAATCAGTGTTCAGAGAACTATCTACATACCGCCCTACGCGCCCCTTGTTTCCAAACCTGGCCAAAATCCAAATCAACTTTTTGACCCCGAATATTTCCGCATCAATTTCATGCCTCCCTGCCTTTCTTGGTCCCAAGATCGTAGATATCAACATAAAAGCAGAGACGTACACCTCCGACGACGTTCTTGGCTTTCTTTCTTCTGTTGGGAGTCTGTGTCCTCAGGTCCACACCATGAAACTCATAACATTTGTACCACTGCTGCCTACGCTCGAAAATTTGTTAGGAAGTCTTCGCCATCTCAGTAACTTCATGCTCAAGTCCCACATGGGCCCTGATATTCTTCGGCACATTGGTGACCTTCCTTGATGTCGAGCCTGGGCCTGCCTCATCAGTAAGGAGATCGAGGGCAAAAAAAAAGTAAGATGGACAACAAAAGACCAACGCACCGAACTTCGCAGACCACGCGGGGTGAGTCTCTTGCGTCTTGACCTCCTCCCCCTGCGCTGCACCACATGGAAGCCGGCATTGCAGTCGGGGATGTCGATCTATGGAGAGGGGTATGGGTATCAACGAGAACGCAGGCTAGCACATCGCCGTCGATACCGTTTCCCTCTTCACATCTGCTTCCGGGGTACGGCGGATGTACGCTCTCGCTGTTGTCGTACGAGTGTATTTTTCTTGTCGGGGGCGGGAATGTGCCGGCATGTTACGCAAGAGGGGTCACCGGCTCTGGGCTTGGTGGGAAGGGTGCAGAGAAGTCAGCGGCTACAATGCAGAAAATCCGTTTCTTATGGTCTAGGAAGTGCTTCGGTGCGTTTTCTGTCCTTTCCTTTGGTCAATCTCGGGGCTCTTAATAACAACCCCGCGGCAGCGTCGATAATGTGGTTCGTGCCGCTTCTGCACACCATTACCGCCACCACATGGGGGCCACGTTATCTTCAGGCTTACGGCGTTCGTGAGGAAGAACAGTACCTACGCGTGCGCTTATTCGTCAGTGGGCACGCGTTCGAGGCGCAGCCGCTCACCATCTGACATCTATTGCAGCGCTGGCTCAGCTCGAGGGCAAGTGTCTCCACACGTGCAACGTGCAGGCTACCATGCCTGGAGTGCAGGTGGTGCGATTATGGACATTGGGCGACTGGACTAGGAAAGGAGGATTAGCGTCAATTGACACGAACGGAGGGCGGAGAGGTAGGGAGGAAACTGGACGCACCAGCGTCATACTGCCATCGAAACGGATGACGACGTCGTAAGCATAGAGCGCCGGCGCCGCGGGGACGCGTACGGGTTGTGGTAATGAGAAACGCAGGGAAGGTAAGCGCACTAGACACCATAACGTCAACCACGAAACACCAACAAAAAAGGCGTAAGACCACTCAATTTATGCATTAAAACACGCCCATTGGGCCCTTTCCCCCTCTCCCTCATCACCCGCACTTCCAGTGGTATGTTTGATGAAAAAGCTTTATGGCGAGGAATGATTGAAGAGCGGGGCCCGGGCAATTCGGATAAGATAAGATTCATGATTACATAAGTCAAACCGTCCACACGCACTTTTTTGCGAGGGCCTTCATGGAACTTTATTCGAAAATTTGTTGAATTGTCTTGGAATTGTCTTCTCATGCAAGGAGCTCTTTGAAGCTATGCATCACGCTCTTCGCATACCTGAAATTCAGTTTCTCATATTTGAGGAACTACAATTAAATGGCGAGTTCGCGACTTTGTCACGCCTTGCGAGGACTTGCAAGCACTTTCAAGGTATAGATAGATTAGTTGAGACTTCTTGCAAAATTTAACAAGAAAAAATTTCTCAGAAACAGCCCTCGATGCCTTGTGGTACGAGCAAACTGATTTCGCTCCCCTGATTCAAGTAATGCCTCGTACCTTGTGGCAGCTTGTTCAAAAAGATCAAGTTATCGTAAGTGACATAAATCCTTATATCCCGCTAGAATTTATCGTAAATTTTCATTGATAGAAGTTCAAGCGATCTCTCGAGGAGGATGACTGGCCAAGGTTCAATTATTACGCACGCCGGATCCGAAATTTGGAACTGTACGAGGCAGACTACAGATTCAACTTCGAGCGGACCAACATGATTACCCACAAATCAGTTTTCCAAGAACTACTTGCATACCGCCCCGCACGTCGCCTCCTCCCAGGCCTCCGTCGCATCATAGTTGATGTTTGTTTCCAGGCCGCGCGTCAAGTGCTTCCCTATTATCCTGCTCTACTAGGTCCAAACATTTCAGCCATAGAAATAGTTGCAAATGAAGAGAATATAGGTACCCTGCCCAGCTTTCTTTTGGCGATCAAACGACTTTGCCCTGGACTTCATGAACTTGAAGTGACTGCAAGCGTTTCCCCAGTACCTGGGCTCGAAATATTACTTGGAGGCCTTCTTGATCTCGAGGTCCTCATTCTGTGGTCCCCAGTAACTTTGAGGATGCTTCTCAATATTAGCAACCTTCCTGAACTTCGTCATTTAGTGTTATCCGAAGGCGACATACGACATCCGCCTGAATTTTCGATAAGCCTTGAGGCGGCGGGGACCCTTCTACAACAGTCACAGGCTCCTTTGGAGTACCTGTTCATCAAATCAACTTCATCTACCCCGATTTCTCTCCCTGCTCTCACAACAATGATGCGAGCGTTTATCGGTCATCCGTGTACATCCTCTTTGACTACTCTGAGGCTTTCTAGCCGGACAGTGGAGCAAATTAATGACTTGAACGCTATACCTTCCTTCTTTAGGCCTCTCTTTGCACTCAAGGCAATCGAGAGGCTTGAAATTGGCTTAACGTGCGCTTCTCAGGTCGACGATGGCTGGATGGCAGAGGCGTCAACTGCATGGCCGTTCCTGGAAATTTTATCCTTGGGCAAGAAGGGATCCCGCCCGAAAATCACATTACAAGGTCTAATTCCAGTAATTCGCCGCTGCATTTACCTCCGGTCCATCTACCTGTGCATCCATTTCACACCCTTCGACGAAACAATCTTGGAGCCTGGTGACCGCAACATGAATATCACCAGTTTAAATCTGTTAACATGCAGCATATCCAAACCGATGCGCGTCTTCCGATGTTTGGTGCTCATGTTTCCCCGTTTGCGAAGCATTTCCGCTAATGCAATGCCCGCCGAAGAAAAGGATTGGAATCATCTAAACAAGTTATTCGACGAATACTAACTCTGTATGGATCCTCTATAACCATTTGCACTGGTATGTTTTGGCATTTACGCACACACATACAGATCCTGACATGCCATTATGGTAATATAGTCTTGAAACCTTCGCGAAGGGGCCCTAGCTCTAGTAATACTTGTATGATGATTGTTATAGTTCCCGTATATCACTTCGTTGTATCATAATTACTACCCTCTCTCTCTTTCATTGATCACACAATCCAATGCCACAAGGACGCAATTCAAATTAGAAAGAAAGGCAGTTCCTCTCTCGTGCAACTTGTCATTCAACGTCGGCAAAAAGGGAGTAACTGCGACACATATATTATTGATGCAGTCCCTAACCTCCCAAGTGCACTAAAACGCTATCACTCCCCGTCTCCTTGACAAGGCCCCCACCCCCAGCGGAGACACCGCTGTCAATGCCACGTGAACTGAGTTGTGTGCAAGATTCAGATCTCTGAGACCTCTTGGCGCACCCTGCTGTCTGCATGCGCATCCACGCCACACTCACACCCTGTTCTCCACGTCCACATCCCCCTCACGTGCCCCATCCGCGTCGACACATCCACACCCACACAGCGACTCCATATTCCCCACACTCACCACTCACCACACCACTCCGCCGATACGCACCACAGGCCCAGATACACCGGCGTCCTGCAGCGCGCACATGCATATCACATACATTATGAGTTTGAGCGCGACGTGTGCACGGGTGGCGGCGGAACCATTCGATGCTGACTATAAACCAAAGACTCGTGAGGATATTGAAAGTGAAAAGGCAGGATCAACGCACCGAAGCACTTGAGAGACCATAGGAAATGGATCTCCCACGTCTGGATGGCCTCCCTAGCGTTGTTCTTTCCAGACCCAGAGCCTTGGTCTGCCCTCGCCCCCGGTGCCACTCCTCCACACGATACGCTCCCAAGAGTGCACAAGTCCAACAGTCCAATAGCAAAAGTAGCGTCACTCCATACAGTAGCGAGGAATAGGTGCACGAGGACGGGGATGATTGGTCAGAATCAGAAACGGAAACAAAGACAGTAGCGGTATAATGCCCTGCATAATTGTCAATCCCTCTCGTCCAGTCATCCGCGACGCAGGCACTGAGAATTATCCCGAGCAATTTTCTGCACCTGCACCACCTGAGCTCCCGGAATAGTACGCCTGGCCATCGCTTGCGCAACATGCCCTCGAGCTGTTTTCGACATCTGGCTGCGCGCCGATTCACACCCGGAGTGCAGGCACGCCGGTGTCCTCAAGCACACCTATCGACGCCATGTACAACGTGAACCTCTGCGCGACGTGGCCCCGCCCTGCGGCGTTGATGGTGCACATGAGCTGTAGGGAGTGATAAGGTGCTGGGATCGTGTTCGCCCGAGAGGCGGTCGCCCTCGTCCACGTGGCTCCTCGGGCACATAGTATCCCAGCATAGACGACGGCGCAGGCATGATACTAAGCGGATCTGCATCGAACGCATGCCTGCCCAACGAACAAGCACAATGCTGCTCCGCATTGAAGCCAGCGTCACAATCGGGAATGTTGACCTGCCAAGGGGAAAGTAGGGTCAGTTGGGGAAAGGGGCGGCAGAGAGGAAAATGGATGCACCATCCTCAAATAGCCGGTAACGCGGATAAGATGGCCATTATGTATGTGGAAGTAGTCTTATCAGCGCGGCGATCCACGAGGACATATTTGGGGTGTGGTCTGTTTTAGTTGATGAGGAACGTTAAAACCGTAAAAGTACTGGATACCTGACCCTACAACATCAGCAAACGATAGAAAAGAAAAGAAAATATTGCTCACTGAATCCAATGATACACCTTATCGCGCTCTTCTGACAAGTCCCCAGGACCACTCGCGTACCCCCAGCACACCCTGTATGCGCATCTACCCTGCACTCGCACCCGTTTCTCTGCACCCCCGTCACTCGCACCATCCACGTCGACACAGGAAGCCGGCCCGTTTACGATTTGTGGTAGGGATGCATGTCTGGGAGCGGGATGACAAGGCCTTGAGACCGATTGATACGAAGACGGTGAGAAGGAACTTATTAAAGTCAGATAAGATTAGATTTTTATGTAAAGTTTACATAACATACGTCCAAAATGAACATGGCAAAGGGCCGCCGTTCTAAACCACAGACGCACGCGCGCAAACTCGACGTGTCCATGAATCGTGTTCTACGTGTCCCTGAAGTACAAATCCTAGTCTTTGAAAATCTTCGCGAAACCGGTCAGCTTTCGAGCCTTGCCAACGTTGCGAGTACATGCCAGGATTTGAAAGGTAAAAAATATCACTCAACCGTCAAAAAATGAGATTGAAATCTATCTTCTAGAAAAGGCCCTAGATGCCTTGTGGCTTAGCCAAACCAAGCTTTCTCTACTGATTCAGGTAATGCCTAGTGACCTGTGGAAGCATGATAAACAGAAATCAATGATCGTGAGTAACATATGTTACGTTCCTTCCAGTAAAAATGATCCAACATTGCTCACTATTAGATTTTTAATCGGGCGCTCGAAGAGAGTGACTGGTTACGATTCGATTATTATTCCCGCCGAATGCGAAAGCTCGAGCTAGATGATTTGTCATATCTCGATATATTCGGCCCAAATTTCGACGAAAAAGTTCTCTTGGATGAATCTGTCTTCAAAGAACTGTCTGCATACCGCCCTACGCGAGACTTGTTTCCGAACCTCACTGAAATCCAAATAGAAATTCTAGACCTGAATATGGCCGCATCGATCTCGTACCTCCCCGCCTTTCTTGGCCCCAAGGTCACGCATATCAACATAACAGCTCTCTTTGACTTCCGCAGCTTATCAGACACTCTTCCTGTCTCCAATAACTTACCTGCTTTTCTCTCTTCTGTTGGGAGGCTATGTCCTCGCATCCGCAAATTCCAACTCAATACAGATGAGGCACTGCTGGCTCCGCTCAAAAAATTGTTGAAAGGTCTTCGTCATCTCAGGGCTCTCACCCTCGAGTGCCCCATGGATCCCGAAATTCTTCGGCAGCTCGTTAACCTTCCTGACCTCCGCTATTTGTCTTTGTGTGCAGTCAGACCTTCGCGCAAGTTCAAGTTCAACATGAGTCTTGAAACAGCGGCGGGTCTTTTAAGCCGACTAAAAGTACCCTTTGAACATCTCACCATCAAAATAAATTTGCCCACCATCATGCGCACTTCATCTCTCACAGCGATGATGCAAGCGTTGGTTCATCATACATGTGTCTCTTCTTTAACCCATCTACAACTTTTCGATGGCGATGGGCCATATGATCTGGAGAAACAACACTACAAAGACCCCGATGCCATAAGAGCCACGATGACACTTATCTTTGCACTCAAGGCTCTCCGAGTACTTTCCATCCAATACTACTTCGCTTCATACCTCGACGACGAATGGATAGCAAGTGCATCCAAGGCTTGGCCATTCCTCGAGAATCTACACCTTGGCAAAAATAGATCCGCACCAACGGCCACACTAGCAGGCCTCATACCACTGATCCGACGATGTCCTCGGTTGAAGCAGATTGCCATCAGCATCCACGTCACGCCATTCGATACCGCACTCCTGCATCCCGGTGACCGCAACATGAATATCACCTCCTTACATCTTTTGTCATCGACACTCTCAAATCCACCACGGGCTTTTCGGTGTCTAGTGATTTTGTTTCCAAATTTAACGAAAGTGGACGCTGTTGGTTTAACAAAAAAGGAGCAGGACTGGGTTTATCTCCAAAAGCTGCTCGAATAAATGGGTATGTCAAATCTCCATTTATGCATTGAGATTCTGACACAAAAAACTCTGCCAGAAATACCACCACGTTCTGTATTTTTTTATCCAACGGCATCGGTTTCTTTGGATCACGTCCTATAAATTCAATCACAAATTTAACATGTCGCAGGACACGTGTATTTCGCTGAAGAACTTGGACCGCGCTGTTAAATAGGTATTGATTAATCGCAAAACAAGCATTATCTATATCTTGCGGCCTTTCTTCTGGGAGTCTCCATACCATGAGTAACCCGTCGAGCATTGAAGTGTTCACTATAGAGAAGAGAATTGGATCCAACTTCAAGGGTTTTCAGATGAATACCGCGTCGATATATATCCACTGAATCTGATCGAAGGCACTTAAGTCCGTCAACACACATCTAACAAGCGCAATAAGACCCAAAAACGCAAGCCCCGCCATTCCCGTGCCCAACTCCTCCTACGGCTTGCCCGGGGCTCAGGATGACAACACCCCGCCTTGAGTGGTTCTGTATCCACAGTGTACCTTGTATGCTCGCCCCGGGGGCCACGCTACGCCAGAAACAACGATAGAGCACTGCCGAGTGCCAGCCCAAGCGGCGTGCACGGGAGCTACATAGGATAGTGAGCGGGGGATTCTTGTTTGCGAGGAGGAAAAGCGGGCAGCTGAGTGAGATTCAGGCTGACGCAGTTGCATTTTTTGGTGAGGATGTATGCGAGCAGTGGCGGGGTAAGTCAAGACTAGATGGACGGGTTAGTTGAACTTTATGTAGATTAATATTTATATCATCAAAGGTGGATAAGATTAGATCCTTACATAACATGCGCGCTAAATCATAAGAAAAATTAAAATTATACACTAGGTTATCGTCTTCCTCAACGCACGGATAGGGTCCTCGGAGCAAACTCGTATCTATGAGTCGTGTTATATGTGTCCCCGAAGTACAACTCCAAGTCTTTGAAAACCTTCGCGAAACTGGTCAGCTTTCGAGCCTTGCCAACGTTGCGAGCACATGTCGGGATTTGAAAGGTAAAAATATCACTTAACTGTTAAAAAATCAGAATGAAATCCATTTTCTAGAAAATGCGCTAGATGCCTTGTGGCGGGGCCAAACTAAGCTTTCTCTGCTGATTCAGGTGATGCCTGGGGACCTCTGGAAACACAATGAATAGAAATCGATCATCGTGAGTAATATACAGTAATGTTCTTCGAGCAAAAATGATCCAATATTAATACTTACACTGCTAGATGTTTAATCGACCACTCGAAGAGAGTGACTGGCTGCGATTCGACTATTATGCCCACCGAATGCGAAAGCTCGAGCTAGACGATTTTTCCACAAAATCAGGCACAAAAGTTCTCATTGATGAATCAGTCTTCAAAGAACTATCTGCATACCGCCCCACGCGAAACCTGTTTCCAAACCTCACCGAAATCCAAATGGACTTTATGCCTCTGCATATGCACCCATCAATCTCGCACCTCCCCGCCCTGCTTGGCCCCAAGATCACAGATATCAGCTTAACAGCATGCAAGCGCACCTCCAACAGCTTGCCTGCCTTTCTTTCTTCTATTGGGAGGTTATGTCCTCGCATCCGTAAATTTCACCTCAGCACAAGCGTAAAATTGCTGGCTCCGCTCGAAATATTGTTAGAAGGTCTTTGCCATCTCAGGACTCTCACCCTGAAGTGCCACATGGATCCCAAAATTCTTCGACGGATCGGTAACCTCACCGAACTTCGGTATTTGGATTTACGTGCAGCCAGACCTTCTGATGCGTTCAACATGAGTCTTGAAACAGTGACAGGTCTTCTAACAGAATTACAGGTACCCCTTGAGTATCTCATCGTCAAAATAACTTTGCCTATCATTGTCCCCACTTCATCTCTCACAGCGACAATGCAGACATTGGTTCATCATCCCTCTGTCTCTTCTTTAACCCATCTACAACTTTTTGACGGGGGAAATCTGGAACAACAGCATTACGATGACCCCGATGCTATAAGAGCCGCCATGAGACTTATCTTTGCACTCAAGGCTCTCCGAGTCCTTTCCATGCGATACCACTTTTCTTCGTATCTTGATGATGAATGGATAGCAGGTGCATCCCAAGCTTGGCCATTACTCGAAATTCTACGCCTTTGCAAGGACACCTCCGCACCGACAGCCACACTAGCAGGCCTCATACCCCTAATCCGACGCTGTCCTCGGTTGAAGGAGATATATATTAGCATCCACGTCACGCCATTTGATACCGCACTCCTGCATCCCGGTGATCGCAACATGAATATCACCTCCTTACATCTTTTGTCATCGACGCTCTCAAATCCACCACGGGCTTTTCGGTGTCTAGTGATTTTGTTTCCAAATTTAACAAAAGTGTACGCTGTTGGTTTAGCAAAAAAGGAGGAGGAGTGGATTTATCTCCAAAAGCTGCTCCAATAAATGGGTAGGTCAAATCTCCATCTGCATGTTCCGATTCTAACGTGAGCTGCTTCTAGCAAAGATTCTACTAGCAATTTAATGCTACCGATACCACTACATTTTTATTCTTGTAATTTGTGCCCCTTGTTTTCTATGCATGGATCGCTTTGAAATCTGTCTTATAAATTTAATAACAATTGTGGCCCCACTGCCCCAGCATACACATATTTCGCCCACCGCCAGAACCAGACAGTGACCATGATGGCAAATAGTTTTGATTAATTCAAGAGGAATTCATCCGAAAAACCATTCATATCCCTTGGCTATGTTAATGTTCCGTTCCAGGAGTGAGAAGTTTTCCAAGTCAGAGCATTTGGGCGTTCAGTGCATCTGCGTTGTGCTGTGATAAGATAAGATTTTTCATTCTCACATAAGCCTCATGTTGGAGGTTTGTGGTCACCACTGCGACCTTACGGTTACCTTCATCTGAAAATTTGACTTGACTTCTCGAGCGCGGAACTCCTTGAAGGCTCGTCACTTGAAAGATATGAACCGCGCCCTTCGTATAGCGAAAATTCGGTTTCTCATATTCGAGGATCTATGCTTGATTGGCAATTTCGCGACTTTGTCATGCCTTGTGAGTGCGTGCAAGGACTTTCAAGGTAGCCTATTATTGTGAATCAAATATCGTGAAAAATCTGACACAATCTTCTACTTAGAGATAGCACTCGATTGTCAGGCAACTCAAATCTCAGAGCTCACAAGTGCCGGCAGCGACCAGGGCTGTTCCGACCACACAAGGAGATGAAGGTAGAGGGTGTATTAACCAGCTCGAAGCTGGGGTTCTACTACGAAATACAGGCTAGTTATATACTACTACAGTGCTGCGGTGCGAGGGGAATGCATGTATGTACGCGTAATTACTGGTCACATGTAGATAAGATAAGATCGAGAAATAAATTGTAACATTGATGCCTTGTGGTATAACCAAACTGGTTTTGCTCCTTTGGTTCAAGTACTCCCTCACAACTTGTGGCAACTTGTTAAAGAAGGAGCAGTTATGACTATTGTGAGTAACATAATTGAATATATCTTGCTGAACTTTATCATACACGTTCATGAATAGAACATCACGCGATCTCTCAAGGAGAGTGACTGCCCAAGCCCAGTCAAAATTGACTTGTGTGAGGTCATTTGAAATCGTGTGAGATTGTGTCAAAATGCTAGAATCCTTTCAAATTGTATCACGCATTGGGTCATCAATCCATAGTTCGGCACACATCTCGCATATCAGATCAATGTCCTTCACACGGTTACGGCGTGGCAGCAGCTGTCTGCACTTAGGCACAAGGCAGCTGAATTTGCGGTTGACTTTGCGACACGCGTACTTACATGCATGCTTCGAGATCAGATAGATAAGATAAGAGAAGTGCAGCAGCACATGCCTTGCGTGCCCTCCATTGGCTTTCTGTCGGCTCTCTCCCTCAATAGATAAGCAAATGAATAGGGTGAGTAAGACTGGTATATGATTGGTAGATAAGGTGGGCATGAGGCGGACCCAGGTAGAAGTGCAAGAAAAGATAAGAGTCATTGATGTACAGAAAGGGGGACAGGTGTCAGACCGTGTGTATGACACCTGTCAGAAGTCCAGACTAAAGGGGAAACTGTAACAGCACCGTCAGATATCAGAAAAATTTGCTGTTAGTCCAAACATCACCTAGCCAGGCAGAATACAAGAGGCGTCGTCTAGAAACAGGGTTGTGCAAGCCAACAATTTTTAGTGGCCTTCCATCAGATCATATCCTTGGAATCCCTGGATGCTTTGGCATTGATTTTATGCATCTACCAGCACTGAATATCCCAGATCTCTTCATCCCACTTTGGCGTGGATTATTTGAATGTGACAAAGCAGATGATAAGACTACTTGGAATTGGGTTGTATTGACTGGAGCTGCATGGAAACAACATGGGAAGATGGTCTCAAATGCAACTCCATATATTCCAGGCTCATTTGATAGACCGCCTTGCAACCCTGCAGAAAAGATTTCAAGTGGCTACAAAGCTTGGGAGTTTCTATTATATTTCTTTGGTCTAGGGCCTTGCCTGCTTCATGGTCTTCTTCCAGATCAATATTGGCACCATTATTGCAAAGGTGTGTGAGGTGTGTGAATTCTTCTGCAGAAAGAAATTACACCTGAGGAACTGGCTGAAGCTCATCAGAAACTTACTGAATTCTCAGATGAGTATGAGGAATTATACTATCAGCGTCAAGTAGAAAGACTGCATATGGTGCGGCCAAGCATACATACTCTTGCCCACATGGCTCCAGAAACTGAGCGTGTTGGACCTGGAATTATTTACTCCCAGTGGGCCATTGAATGGACTATTGGCAATCTTGGAGAGGAAATCAAGCAGCATTCAAACCCTTTCTCAAATTCGGCACAGAAAGGTCTGCGACGCTTAGTGTTTGGATGTCCAGTTTCGGAAACCGAAAACCGGATCAGGACCGGACCCCTCCGAAACTGGTTGTGAACCGGA
>JABCKI010000330.1:0-16841 GCA_018282025.1 Sphagnurus paluster
CTTATAAGTCATGTATAGCTTCTGAGAAAGCCCTAGAAAAAATGGTAGAGGTTGAAGCATGCTACATTCAAATTATTCTCGGAGACCTGATTTTGATGCCACAATTTTGCTTCCCTATACATGCACAATGTGCTGAGCCTTGATTTTTTTTGATATCCCAACTCCAGACATCCCTTTTATTTGAATACAACACATATTTATGAGCAATGTCGAAGGGATGAGCGAAAAAAGTGTTTTTTGAAACTCCCAACCATTTCGAAACTCATAACACATGATGGTAGGTGGTTTAGTAGTCATTTGACAACCAAAAGTAGCCGCTCTTTTGGTGCGTGTTGAACATCATCTATCACACGGTGTGAAAATCTCAAGCTTCCTTTAGTGTTGGGGGCTAAACTTCGCCAAATCGCCGCACCAGTTTTGCCAGGTGGCAATCGCCACCTGGCGATTCGGCGAAGCTCCAGACTGGACGGCAATTGATGGCGAAATATTTCACATACAAACTCTCCAAAAATTGAAAATTAGCATAAACTAGATGAATTTGGCTTCAGGTACATCAATCTGGTCAGTGTAAGCAATGCGACCACTAAAAAATAGACGATATGGGGCAAATATTGCCCGGATACGGATGATCCCACCATAGACCAATGGTTTAAACACAGTTTAAACGTCGACTCCTCCAGGAGTGGGCCAGTTTCTCCCGATGGGGTATCTACGATACGAGAAGCGACGGGAGCTAGATGGGCACAATTGGTGGACTGAGGGGAGTATCTCCTTCAGCCGTAAGTTGTCCGCTGAGATTCTGCACTGGTACATCTTTCGTTCAAAATTGCGACCAACTCATGTTCAACAGTGACATGGACAGATTCTAGATCTCCACCTAGCAATGCTAACAATATTTCGGTGATACCGTAATTGATGGAGTGTGAGCAGAGTGGCGTGTGTAATGCCGTAACTTGAACGCAACGCAATCGGAGCCTCTGGAGTGCGGAGTGACTGTTGGACATCGGATAGTATGCCACCTTCATCTCTTTCAATTGGGCGGGTACTTGTTGAGATGCCGGAATATGGAGCTCCATATCCAGAATTTACATGGTTTCTGCATACCGATGTGTGAATACAGTAATGCTCTGACGTGCACCTGGATAACACTTCAAATTTTTAGAAACAAAAAACATGTGCATGACGCAACGAAATTACGTTCGATCCATGATCCAATGCCAAATGCCGTGATCGCCGGGCCTGTGTCACAACGCTAACGTCAAGTGTTTGACGTGCAGTATGGATAACCTCAACGTGCAGGATAACATAATAATGATATAACGAGTCTCTTGGAGGTGGCTCTGGCGCAGTCCGTGAATTAGGACAGAGTATACTAACCATTCGGCAACACGTAGTAGGTAGGGATACAATAAGAGATGAACAGAACTAGTCGACATGGACAGCACATGAGCAGGAAAACCGGGGTGTGTATAGATGTACGTTTGGGCGTATATGCGTATATGCAGGATGCAGGTGTGGTATGCAAGACATGTATATGCCATCTCTACAGAAAAGCATAACAGGGCCGAAAAAAAAGGCGAGTGGGTAAGTGTCGCGGGATGGGTGGAGGGGCAACAATAACAATCAATGTCGTGCGAGAGATACGGGCTGGAAAACGAAGAAAGATGCAAGAAATGAGACATACAGTAATATCGTAAACGTATCGTGGTGGATCCAAAACCCACGGGCACGGGCACCGCTAGCCGTCGTGGTTGTCATCGCTCATCGCTCGGGGCCCAGCACCATCTCGGTCTTCTCTGGGCTGCCCGGCACGCCATCCGCATCGAACACGACACCCGCGCCCGCTCGATCTTCGTCAGACAGTGGTGTGGGTGACGCCGTGATGAGGCGGTCGAGGACAGTCGTATGGCGAGGCCGAGCAGCATGCGTCGGGGTCGTCGGCGACACCGCGTGCTGTGGGAGTGGGTAACGCAGGGGATACGCATAGGGGTAGTACGCGGTCGGATACACAGGGAACGCACTCGGCAGCGAGTCCTCAGTCGTCTCTGGGTACGGGTGCCGGCGCGGGGTCGGGGCCGGGGTCGGGAACACATACGCCGGGGACGAGGTGACGGCGTCTGCGAAAAAGGTGTACGTGTACGTGCACGGCTCGTCGCCCGCATGCCCCGAGCGCCAGTACGCCATCCCGTCGGGGCGCGCGAGGCCGTCGCGGTGCTTGGCGTGCCCGCGCTGGTGGCCTGCGCCGGCACACGTGCGCACACGCACGCCGAGCGGGGTGCCGCAGAGCGCGCAGCCGACGCCTTCGCGGACGCAGCCGCATGCGCTGCGCTGCTCGCGGACGGTGGTGGGCGTGGCGAAGTAGGAGGCGTCGAGGGGCACGAGGGCGGTGCCGGGCGGGGCGCGGGTGCGTGCGGTCCATGTGCGCGAGTGGGGCGAGAAGCGCGGGGCTGCGGCGATGTGGAGGAGTGCGCCACAGCCTGAGCTGCTGGTGGTGGTGTTGGTGGTGGTGCGGCGTGGTGGAGTGTGCTTTGTGGTTGGGTAGACGGGCAGGATGGATGGCGTGAATGGAGTGCTGGTGTAATCGCCGGCATCGGCACTGTCGCCGCCGCCGCAGAAGAGCGTGTACACATAATCGAGCTGCTCGTCCTCGATGACGGGCCGCCGAGCACCGCGCACACGGCGTCGCATTGGTGGTGGTGCTGGTACCGGTGCGCCCTGCGTCTGCTGCTGCTCGTCCGAGTCTGAGTCGTCCCATGCAGGGGGCGGTGAGACCAGGACTACTGCCGGCACAGGATGGGGCTGGTGTTCGATGCGCATAGCTCCGCGACGGCGCAGACGAGATGCCTCGCCTGTGCGGACGAGGTCGGAGAGGACGATGGCGTCGTCGGCGTCTATGGGTCTCGGAGCGACGTTCTCCTGGTCGCTGTCGTCGTTTTGGTCGTCGTCGTCGTCGCGGTCGTCGTCGGACGGTGGTGAATAGGGGCGTTGGCTGTAGATTACGGGCATGAATGTCGTCAAATGAGAAAGAAAGGAAGAGCCCGTGCGATGCACCGTGCTATGGGCATGGCGTGATCACGTAAGCCTCGGCGATGTCCTAGATCATTGCATGTTCAACGCCCTCTCGTTACCGGACCATCATCACCTCACCCTTATCTGCTCGCATGAATACTACGTACTACTTATCCATCATAAATTCTCCTCTATGCCGTCAAACGCCACTCTCCTGTGCAATTAACCACTTTGCCGATGTCATCGGCCAACAGGAAGCCGTCCACGTCGACGCAACCCTCGAGGTCACCCGGACGCCTTCTATAAAAATTCTCGACGCGTAACAATTGTCTCGGGGCCGGCTCATCAACAACTCGCAGCTCTAAAACTTGTGGCTGTTCAGATCTCGGATGAAGCAGGTCTTGTGCTCTCAACTTGGACCATAAGACACCCTCGGTACCGACACCGGCGGGCGCACTCGCCTTGGCAGCTCATGGCCTCTCTACAGGATTTGGTGCAGTGATCGAGGCTATAAAATCCAGAAGAGCTAGACTCCTGACAGCGCCCACAGCAATTCTGCAGTCTACCATAGGCAGGTGCCGCACTACAAGACAACAATAATACAGCGCCAGGGCGCGCACGAACTGCTGACTTTGCGGGTATGGGCCGATGTGATCTAAATAATAACCATCCGTGTCTATAACAATTTACGACCGGGGGCCTCTATTGTCTGTCCTATTCCAGCAGCCGAAGTGGCGCGACGGCGTGCCTTTTGTACTCGACATACTTGGAGCCCTCGAGAGTCGATCTGATTGGCCGATCAGAATATATCACAATAAACTCGAGAGTCGACGTATATGATATGATCGTCCGATATATCATATATCATATTTCAGTTCGTACGTACCTGCTGACCACGACTCTGAGTCTAGTCTCTCCCGCACAACTCCCGCCGGATCAATATCAATATGCATATGCATCGCAGCATCCAACACTGGATTGAGTCCGCGGCCGAGCTCACAGGCACAGCTTTCCAACTCGAGAGTCCACCCCTACGTTTACACAAGCCTCACTACCCCTGTCGGCGTCGCAGTGTCCAGGGCGCGCATTCTTAAGCTTGCGATACTTACATAGCATGGCCGTTCGCACGCCGTGCCACCAACATACAGTATACAGTATACGCATGCCCAGCACGGCGGGGACATCAAGCTCAACCCACAGGCACAGGTGCACACACGACATGTACGCCCGTCGAGTAGTTTGTCTGCCCGCACCACCACCACTGACAGTACGTCCAGCGTCGTGCTAGATCTGATTTGATAATACTACTAGTTGTAACTTGTTGTACCGTGTACGTGTGCGAAGTGCCCCGCGAGCAGCTCCGAAACTCGCGATATGGCTGGCTGGCGCTGGCGGTAAATGAAAACTCGTTTTGCCAGCCCTTGAGATCGCGGATGAGCACAACCGAGACCGAGGCCCAGTTCCACAGAGTATTAGGTGTAGAAGATTTTCTGGCTAATGATAAATTATTGTTTCGTATCGATTCACTAGCAGCAGCCTTCAATGTCCTGTCTCGCTCACTCGTTGCCAGAACGCGCGACCGCAATCCACCTTCCCATGGATGAAAACCGAAAATAAGATTATCAAATAATTCCAAAGCCTCATTCATATCAGTCGATTCTACAAATAGCGGGTTTCGCGCTCAGTTCAGTATCCTAATAATATTCATCACCCGGCCAGTTGGGCACCGGTTTTTCATCTACGACTTTCACCTCCACCTGCCCCTCTGCACGCAAAGATTCGAGCACCTCCAGCCGTGTCGTTCCAGAGACACATAGCCTCGCGATAGGGCATCCCTTTTCCCGGCGTGCGCTCAACATACCCAGCACCGCACCGACATCATCCAGCTCGCCCCACAGAGTCACGCAAAGATCTCGCGTCCAGCGCTGTGTTAGCGTATGCGTCATCATGTCCAGCGCCGTGTCGTGCCGGTGTATCAGCACGAGATGCGTTATGTGCGGGAACAGTTTCGAGAGCAGCTTCATACGCGCGCGCGACAGCACTTGGCCCGCCGAGGGGGGTCCGGCTTCGACGATGAGATGTGTGAGCGCAGGGAATAGTACAGTTTGATCTCCGTGAAAGTGGATATTGGATGGGTCGATGTCGACGTCGCGGCAGTGCTCGAGGTGGAGCGTCTTGAGCCTGGGCGCGGTGGTGCCAGAGTACCAGAACCGCGGAAAGCTGAGCGGCTGGTCGTCGTAACTCCTGGATTCCAACTTCACGTGCAGGACCTCTAGACATGGCAAGACAAAATGCGCGGCGTCGGGGTACTCCCAGCCGCCCTCGACAGACAGGTATGTAAGTAGGGTAAGGCTGTTTAAAAGGCCGTAAAACCCGACGAGCTCCTGGTCATCGAATCTCGACATCCCTGGGCGGGAAACTTCATCAAGGGGGGGCGAAGTCGGGTCAAGATAAATATCATAATTTTTCAAGAGCGGCGCGAATACTTGTTGTAGAAATCGGAGGTTTTCCGCAATATGGCCTTCGCTGGTCAACACTAGTCTGCGCCATCGCGGGGTCTCCTTGATGAGCTGCAGGCCCATGGGGTCCGATGAGAACCTATCGTTCCACTGGGTGAACCGGATGTCAAGTGGGAGTGCTTGTGAGTTTTGTAAGAACATCTGGAGGAGTTCAGGGGTTTTGCATTGGTAGGTGTCTATGACCGTCCAGAGGATGGGCATGTTCCGCGCTGCGTCCTTGAAATACCTAGAGACCTGGGAGAGAGTAATCGCAATGGATGGTCGCTTCCAAATCGGCGCATCGTGGAAAAGGAGGTCAAAGATAACTCGGAAGATGTCGACAGGAACCACGGAGATCAACGAAAATTCGCTTCCTGGTCGTCTGAAGTGCACTAGAGAACTTGAACAGTATTCGATTTCTTTGCTGCAACTTGAAACCTGATCGCTGGGTATCGAAGAATCCTGAAGCATCCTGTAATACTTTAATCATTTTTAATTACATGCATTTATGAGCAATGAAGCAATTACTTTCAAATGTCCGCAAAAGCAGAGGATGGCACGAGTAGAACGGATGCAAAATTAGTGTAGTCCGCTGAGTTTCAATCCGTCTATCACGTACCTTCACGTGCCACACTTGCTCAGTTCACAAATTCACAAGTTGACACGTTTTCTGCAGGCCTCTGTAACCGTGAGCGATGGCGAAGGCCGTGAGCCATCTGCTGCACGATATAAGATTAGATACATTAGATTAGATGCATAGACAGGGCTGCGGCTGTGTCCGAAGACCTACACGCTCGGCTAGTCAAGGTAGCGCCAGAGATATCACAATTAAGTACACTTCACTGCAATGCCAAATTCTGACCATTTTAACACTCTACGATTATCCAGAAACATGGTGCTTCGAAGTAATACGCAGGTTATTTAGTCCTTTTTTTGATCTCTGCTAGCTATGATCTGCATTTCCATTTCACAACATGATCACAATTCACGCTGGCCTCTCACTTTGTCGAATGTGACTGACAGATTAACCTTTGACGGCACCCGCTGGAGACGGCCAATCAGCCCGCCTACTATAGCGCTGGGACGGGATGGAATGGGATGATGATTCCGCTGGCGCTAGCCGAGCGTCTACTCTACCCACACAGCCACAATGCTATCTAATCTACACCTAATCTGGCAGATAGCGAAGCTATCTACGCGATCCTGAGCCTATGGCCACGGCTACACCGCTCCACGCGCGGAGGCTGGCGGTCTCCTGTGATCAGCGACCTCTGCGGGCAACTCCACACAGATCCGGACGGGTTTGGCTTAGACCTTCGAATTCCAGCTCAAAGTTAAAAGTGTACCAACCCTCGAGATGGAGGAGTTTACCCAGCACGGGGCTCTTGAACAGAGTATTGGTTTAGAAGACTTCCTTGATAATTATAAATCCAGTTCCCAAATACCCATAGCAGGGTTTGTGTTAGTAAGTCTAGTATATATTACTCATCACCCGGCCATATGGGCACCGGTTTCTCATTTATGATTTGCACCTCCAACTGTCCCTCCGCACGCAAAGATTCGAGCACCTCTGTCTGTGTCATTCCAGAGACACATAGCCTCGCGATAGGACATCCATTTTCCCGCCGTGCCCTCAACATACCCAGCACCGCACCGACATCTACTTCGCCCCACAGAGTCAGGCAAAGATCTCGTGTCCAGCACTGCGTTTGCGTATGCGTTATCATGTCCAGCGCCGTGTCGTGGCTGGATATCAGTACCAGATGCGTTATGTGCGGGAACAGCTTCGCGAGCTGCCCATGCGCCCGCGCGACAGGACTTGGCCAGCCGAGGGGGGTCCGGTTTCGACGATGAGATGGGTGAGCGCGGGGAGCAGTACAGTTTGATCTCCGTGTAGGGGAATATTGGATGGCACGATGTCGCTGTTGCGACAGTACTCGGGGCGCAGCGTCTTGAGCCTAAGCGCGGTGACAGAGTACCAGAAACACGGAAAGTTGAGTGGCTGGTCGTCGTAACTCCTCGATTCCAGCTTCACGTGCAGGACCTCCAGACATGGAAAGACAAAATGCGCGGCGTCGGGGTACTCCCAGTCGCCCTCGACAGACAGGTATGTAAGCGCCAAAAGGCTGTTTAAAATGTTGTCTAGTAGGCGGTAAGTTATGCCCTGGGGTGATGATATTTTGAATGCCGTCAGGTGTTTAAGCGGCAGCAAGTACTCCTTGACCAGTTGGCCTCGGCCATCGATACACCTCAGCCGAGGTGCGCCCCCCAAAATGGTCATTTCGAGTCCGGGCGGGAACATCCGTCACATGTCGGGCTCATGAAAATTAAAAAAAGTAGTTCAATAGGGGCGCAAACATGTCTCGTAGATGTGCGAGATTTTCCGTGATTTGGCCCTCGCTGGCCAACACTAATCTGCGCCATCGCGGGACTTCCTCAATGAGCTGTAGGCCCATGGGATCCGAGAATTTGTCGTTCCACCGAGTGAACCGGATGTCGAGTGGGAGTGTTTTTGAGTTCTGTAAGAACGTCTTGAGCAGTTCCGGCGTGGGATATTGATAGGTATCTACGACCGTCCAGAGGACGGGGATGTTCAGCACAACATTCCTGAAGTAATTAGAGACCTGCGAGAGGTTTATGCTAACGGATGGTCGCGCCCAGGTCGGCGTAGTATGGAAGAGGTGGTCAAAGATAACGCGGATAATTTCGAGAGGAATCATGGAGATGAATGACAATCCCTCGTTTTCCAGTCTTCTGAAGTGCGCTGCATATTCGAGCGGCGAGATTTCTCCACTCCCCATAATACGAATGGGTATAGTATCGCTGGGTGTTGAAACATCCTGAAACATTTGCGAATCCTGTCTTGACCGGCCAGTTACTGCGCTAATAATTGTTTATCATGCGTAGTGAGGGATTTGATTTCAATTTCTGTAAAAGCAGAGAACTGGAATGAGATAAGGATGGCACGAGAGGAAAGATACAAGAAAGATCGAAGTCCATAGTGGCGCTGAGTTTCAACTTTCTACCCACGGGGGGTGATTTGGTAACGCCCTGTCTTGGCCAACTTTAAGTATATCCTTCACCGCGCCCTCTTGAGACCGTGAGCTTCACCTTCTGCTGGCCCGAGAGCGTATATTTCTCCTCATCTATTTTTTCTTTCCTTATAAGTTATCAGCCTCATCAGACGCCAAATTACCCACCCTACGCTTCTCCAGCGAAATGGTACTTCAAATTACTACAAACGGGCCTGGGGATTTTGTGCTTTCGTGATCTTCCAGCTTATGCAAAAGCCCGGAAACTTGCAAAGCATGCCCATTTACATCATGGCACAATCACAATTCACACCGGCCTCTCAGTTCGTCAGATGTGACTGCCAGTCTTTGCCGGCGCCACGAGGTCGCAAATCATCTTTTTGTGACTTGATCAAGGCTGCACTCTTCTTTATTATCACGTCCTCCGCCACACGCCCGCTGTTTTCGTTATTCCGTCCCTATGTCATATCTAAAAACCGTCTTTCGTGGTTTCAAGGGCGCTATCCTCCTACAAAGGCGATCCTATACATCCACATCCCTCGTCAGTGGTATGTGCTCCGCTTTGGCCTTTGATCCTGCTTTGCCTACGTACCATCTTTGACTCTCTTCGACCCACAGACCCTTTGAAATTCGCACTATATAACTTTATGGTAAGCTACTCCATTTCTCATCGAACTATTCAGCTCATCGCCTGCTGTTCTCGCCACTATCAAACCTCCTCACCCAACCCCGCATCGACCCACCCAACAATGTCTTATATCAACCCTCTCCATCCTCCCGTCGCTTCATCCCAACGTTCTCAATTCTCATCTCTCGGCGGTGCCGTCCCAGTCTCAGCCCCACAAACACACACTGGGCCTTTCCGCCGCCGCCTCCCTCAGCCGCCATACACCCCTGCATCGAAGTGGCGCAACGCGACAGGCCGCCTCAATCCCTTGCACAGCGCCATCACGTTCGAGTATGCAAATCTGCCGAACCAGGGCGTCTCGATGCGCGAGATGAGCGTGCGTAGTGGGGCGGCACTCGCGTCCATGGTCAAGGGCGCCGGCGATGCGGTGCTTGCCCATGCTGGCGTCGCACGCATTAATCTCAGAATCATTGTAAGTTTTTCAATTAAAAATGCGTACGAATAATAGACTAATTGGATCTCTAAAGTGGCCGGGGTACGAACATGTTGACTGGGCGCGGAGCATTGAAGTCAACACTGCGAGCGGTCCGATAACACGCGCCCAACTCGCCGTGATCATCTCTCAGAACTTTGCGCGCTTCATAGAGGTTGGTGTGAATTTCTCCATTCGCAATATTCAAACAACTGATTGCTCGTGTCGGTACAGAAAAACCGTTCAGAGCCCGCGCGCTCGTCTGACTGGCACATGGGCCCCTCTGGCATTCGCTACGAGCATCTATTTCTCATGGCACTGCGGAACGTCTTCGAGGACGTCTGGCAGGCAGATGTCGTCGTCGTGGATCCCTGAATCATTTTACTGTTCCCATCTCTCTTATATTCCCAAATCACATACCCACCGCATCTCCACTGTATTGCTAGCACCATCATCTACTATTTCACAAGCCTGGCGTTATACCCAACTCCTGGACGTATTTAATAATTTTTTACTTTCTACGGTTGGTGTATACCTCAACGTTAACGATCACTCCTGTATACAATTTGCTCGGAATGACGAAGGACGGACGAAATAGACTAAATGAGGCCGGTAAATTTAGCAGAGGAACAAGCTAGGGAATGTAGCGTTGACCAAGATGTGGCAAGCCCCACAATTAGAATTCGAATACGATTGCGCATGTCGATTAATATTTTTCAGATTAATGGGCTAATTTTCCTTTCATTGACAAATAGAAAATAATAATACAGCCAAAGACAAACGAACGTTCTAAAGTGCCCGCATGCAGGCCTAGAACTTGCCACGGCGGGTATCGAGAGTGTCAGCCTCGATGATACCATACGAGTCGTTATAAAACACGATGAAGTTGAGGATGTCGACTATTGTTAGGTCGAACATTTGATAATACCCCCTCGCTCCCGGGAATCCGCGTCCAACTTCACCAGTCAGGAGGTCACTATGAGGGCTGTAATCAAAGCTCTCAGGAATTAGGGGTTTTACCAAGGCGAGACCGTTGCCGGGGATCTGAGATATGAGATTCAAAACCATGTACAAATAGATAGATATATGCCTACTGATTTGAGGGGCAGGCGTAGAGGTTCGACGGGAATTTGAATGCTATTCGAAGCGGATCGATGGCTATTGGTGGGATTAGAAAGGAGTGCATCCACTTTGCTGTTGACATTCCGTTCAAACTCGATGAGACGTTGGTTTAAACGTCGTTCAAAAGCCTGGAACCACAGGGGGGCGTCGCCTTGTTGGAGGTGTTGGGAAAATACATGGTGCTCATACAACTTGGACTGTATAACTTCATCGTTTGCAGCTACGCCGAGGGCTATGTTAAAGTGTTAGTATACTTAATCTCTGGGTTTCAAAGGGCACACTCACCTTTAGCTCCTCTGACATGCTCGGCGAACCGGGACGCGCTCTCTAAGTCTGCCAGGGTAGGAGGGACTTGTGGTATGGTAGGTGCGGGGATGGTGAGAAATCGTTCTTGATACTGTGGCTGAACGACAGGCATGGTGGTGAGGTCTCACATGTCAGATCTTCAGACTTTGGGCGGGAACGAACAAAATCTTATCCTGATGAAAAGATTATCTAATCTTTGGGAATTTCAATTTCATCCTTCTGTGCGTCTTCAACTTGGTGGCGAGCGACGGTCTGTGGCTTGTATTCGCACTAGATAGATATATTAAGAATATCTAGTGTAAGTATATTCAAGTTTCCAGGCTCAGAAGAACAGCAAAGCGCGTTTTTCATAACGGCGACTAGTACCATCGTGCATGCACTGAGTATTCAGTGCGAGTCGTCGTAGCCTAAAAAAAAATTAAACAGCTTCGTGAATGAAAATTATTGGTCAAAATACATACCATGAAGAAATCGTACTCAATAGTTCAGCGCATGTTACACTGCCACACAATTGGAAAGTAGCTCGCGTCATAGGGCCATCGTGACGGGTCTGGTCGCTCGAAGGAAGTCTGTGCTCGGAGAGAATATTGGTGAAAATGGACTGCACAGCCTTTGATGATGGGAAACGCTGTGAAGAGTCTTTATCGATTCATCCCTGACGCACACGCCTCGTGTAATGCCAGTACTAATAATACGAGCCTCGTCTCGTCTGCCGCATACCCATGACACTTCCAATGCCACCCAAGTCCTTGTTCTCTCGTGGACCGCTTTCTGATACTGCCAGTGACTTTGCCGCCGTCAAATCACAATGGCAAGATCCAAGCGACATTCTCTCGATACTTACCATCATTGGCGGAGACATCATTCAAAGCGCACTCGCACAGCTTGTATCTTCTCGCCCTCAGCCCTTCACCCCCGTGGCCTTTTCATTCGGATGGGTAGCATACTCATTCTCTGCCACCCTCGCGGCCATAGGCTCTCGTCGCCTTTTACCAGAGCCCGACTGCTCTTGTACACTCATAGACGTTTCCTCACAATATCCTCGCGACATCAAGTCTTGGGTGCTTGCCCGGCTCGTACGTGACTATGAGGCCCCAGTTGCCAACACGGGTGGCCTCACCGTCGCTTTCTTCCGCACGTCCAGTTACAAGAAGACAGGCGTTCCTGACAGAGACTGGGTGTACTACACGGGCGCTCTCGTGATCCTAATGCAGCTAGCCATTGCTGCTATCCCAGGCGCTCTATACGGTAATTGGAACATCCTTATCGTCACTTTCGGCGGCATTCTTCTTGCTCAAGTGCAAGCAGCGCTTCCCCAGTGGCGAAAGGAGTTGTGGGCCGCCCGCCCGGTGCCTCACGACAAACGCGAGGTTGTGTGCATTACGAAGGGCAATGGGAGCCCTTTTGTACTCGTGGTTATCAGTGATGGGTGTGGACTCAGGCTCGGGGACCTCGCCGGCGGACGCGAGGTCCCCTCGCCCTCAACGGTCCCCATGACTTTCTTGCTCGTCGTGCTCTGGCTAGTGCATCTTTTCACCGTACAGGGAATCAAGGACAACTCCTGGTACCTCTTAGCAGTGGGAGCAATCGGGATGCTCCAGAATGCCGTTGCCTCGGGTGCACGGCGCAAGCCTGGGGCGTTGGGATTCCATCTCGATCTTGAGGAGGAGATTCACGACAAGAAGGTTTTCGTGGCACTGCAGAAAGCGGAGGAAAGAGAGAAGAAAGTCGGACTTGCGTTGGTGGATGTCTTCTTCCCTGGGGGTCTCAGGCCGTCAGAAGAGAAGTGGAAGCAGGACACATTGGCGAGGTATGCAGCGCAGAAGAAGCTCCGCGATGAAGACACGTTTTCCGGGAAAGTTCCTGTCAATGATCAGGAGATCCTGACGGAACAAGGAGGGTTAGCCAAAACCTAGTCGTTAGCATAACCAGTCATACCACCCATGTACAGAGCATTACTCTTCGAGACCACTTCAGTGACTTTCACACGTTATTCTGACACTGAACCGAGAGTTGTAAGTGCATGTGTACGACTTTGGACAGGCGCTATCCCGACAACCCAGTCAAATACCTCTGGCCGGGTCTGTCGAAAAAACGTGAGTAGCCTCCGTGAAGGTTTGTGACCAGATTCGAGGCATCGAGCCTCATTTCAATTGAACCAGTCTGGCTTTGCACGGTGAAATCCATTCATTGTCTAATGCAGGTTCCGAATTTGAAGCTCGCAGTTAATAACCAAAACTTGTGCTTAAATCCATGTGTTTTAAGAACTCGTAAAACGATATGGATGGTAGAAAGATCGCAGCGCACGTAATAAAATAGAAACTTATCATATCGACCGACCATTTCGGGCTCTTAAACTCTCCAATTCGGCCGCGAGACGCTTACTGGACAACTTTCGATTCACGGAAGAACTGATCTCGTCCCATTCATTCTCGGATAGTCGTGCAATAGCTTCAAGATGAGAGTGCGTCTTTGCAGCCCATCGGGCTTCATTGAAATGCATGTCTACTTTCTTGAGCTTGTCTTCCTTCCGGTCATTGGGGTCCCAGAAGGAGAGCGCGTGTTCAACCTAAGCAAGTACGTCAACAGCGAAATCAGAGAGAAGACTTGATCCCTTACAGCAATGGCAGACAAGGCAAGCGCCGCGCACGGATTGGTCTCCATTTCAGCCGCAATTGGGCAAGGCGAGGTGAGAGGGAGACGATTTGCGAATGTATCGGTTATAAAAGACGTCGAAAATTGGCTAGACCGAGTCTGCAACCAGTCAGTGCCATACCAGTCACGGTGCATTGATCAAACATACCAGAGCACCAGTCTCTTTGTCATCCGAGTATACACCCCATAAGAAAGGTTGCGTTTCCGGATTGTCTCCTCCGAGAGTCTGGCGGACATATTCAGCATCATCATGCGGTTTTGACTGTTCAAGACCGTCCTCATCCTCAATTTCCAGGTATTTTCGCTCTTTTCCCAGGGAGGCAAAGAGGTCACCGAGCGCTGATAGTTCCGAATATTCTCCTCCGAGAGTATGTCCAACATACTCGGCATCGTCATGCGGTAGTGACGGCCCAAGACCATCCTCATCCTCGAGGTCCATCTCCGAGTATTTTCGCTCTTCTTCCAGGGAGGCATCGAGGACATCGAGCGCTGCCAGCGCAAATCCTCTGCGCCATTCAGATATCTTCTGAATCGCCTAAAATACAGAGAGCCATTAGGGGGCATGTTTCCAACACTAGTCGTACACATACCAAAGAGTGAATGTCACTGTCAAGGCTGATGGTTTCCTTAGTATACGAAAAACACAGATTCCAGGCTATTTGTAGATCTGGGAGGAGCTGCGAGCTATCGATATTCCAGGGGTCAGAAACGGTGTCGAGGTAATTGTACCAAACAGAGGAAAAGAGTTCCTCCCAGCCGTCCGGTCGTCCTTTCTGCTCCTCGACAAGAATCGGCAGTTTTTCGCCGATGCCATCCGTCCCTGTTGGCTCAGCGCCAAGAAGCATCGCCCTGCGCATCGTATTTCCAGAGGCTGGGCCTCCCGAGGGTTTGACACCCTTCTTGCGCTGCTCTAGGGCCATATGTGGACCCAACTCTTCACGACCTCCGAGCTTGAATGTTTGCTCCTCCCAGCCATCGATGATTTCCCGCCAGCCTTCTCCCAGGTTACCGAGCCTGTTGTAAGTTCGATGGTACAATCCAGGAGCATGTTTTTCGATGATCATTGTTATATAACGAGGGGGATCATCGAACGTGCGCAGACGTCTGCCAAGGAGGATCATGATCATTTCGTGTTCCTGTTGAGTTTCGAGGGGAATACTCCAGGCACTGCTCCCCATGAAGAAGAAGAAACGCCCCTCCGGGTCCTTAGTGGGTACTTGATTTGCTTGACGGAATTCCTTCCAATGGAGAGTTCGGTTGGAGACTACTGGTACTGCTTTCGCTGAGAACTGGAAGTAGCCATCATCATCCATCGTGCCCTTCAAGTCCACCGGCAGAACGTCAAAGTCTACGGATGTATCTTGCAGGTACCGGTCTCCTGGTGGCCGTATCTCCATGAAACTCGAGAGCTGCTTGCAAGGATTGGTCCCGGATAATGCACCCATCCAGCTCGCCTTGCCGCCGTTTCGTAGGATCGCCTGCATGAGAGCCACTGTGGCGTGGAGCCGATCGTCGGGATGGAACGCCTTTGGATCAAGGGACACGCCGAACACGCCCATGATGCTAAATATCATATCTACAGGGCGAGACGAAACGCGCATGTGGGCGCACCTCCAGATGGCGCTTTGCGTCCACTCGCTGGTCTGCTTCGTCATAGCCATCTGAAGAGTCCGCGCAGGACCTGGGTCAAAGAGTGCAGGCCAGACCCTGCGCCAGATGTTCCCGCTCCCATAGAAAGTAAGGAAACTTTCCTCTGTGCAGATCTCCAGCAGCTTGGATAGCTCAGCTACGGCTGATTTCCTCCTGGTCAACTCAAAGATGTTCTGCGGCACGTCCTCGTTATCCTGCAAGGACCCGGAACCGAATTTCCACGCGAACAGGACGAGCGTACGAGGGGGCACCATTGCCTCCTGTAACGTCCACGCACGCTCGATCCACGCGGTCTGCTCGCACAGGTCTGCAAGCCGACTCAGGCCACCGGGTATCACGAGGCAGATACTGCACGACTGATACACGCCGTGCATACGCATTATCTGCCATGCCTTGTCCTCGCGACTGGTCTGCAGGACGCACAGTCTATCGAGCCAGACTAGCCCACTTCCCTCGCGTAGCGACAGTTTGGCCACTTCGACCAAGAGCTCGATATTGATAGGGTCGCCGTCTTCTGCGCCGCATACGTTGAACAAGCCGTATTCGAATTTCGCGCGCGATGATTGGGCGGATAAGCCACGCCAGACGTAGGATATGGCACTAAACGGAACGGTAGGTAGGTCGGTGTACTCGTAGATTCTGAGGCGCTGGTTCTCGACAAGTTCGCCGCAGTCGATCATGCGGTATTTGCATGGTGTTGCAGTAAGCGCCATGTCTAATAACACGCCGCCAAGGGCTTGCAGCGAGATATTGCAGATGAGCTCGCGTAATGGAAGTTCCTTCTTTGCAAAGGCTTCAAGGTCTGCTAGAGTTGCGGCATCCTCGGTTGCTCCTGGTTCAGCGATTTCTGATTCAGAAGAAACTTGTGGCGAGGGGGGTGGTTTGTTCCTAAAGATCATCTAATCAGACGAGGTAATGCAACATGTTATATAGTGTACCTTGTTTCCGTGATTGTGTCAAGCTTTGCTGGAGCATTGGCCTTGTCGTCGGGTCCGTGAGTATTGGGTTCTTCGATAGTCTCCTCTACAACGACGCTTGGTTTCGAACAGCAACAAACTGTACATCCTGTTTATAAAATACTCTTTGCATGTACCAAATCACTTACTGAGATATATGAGTGGCAGGCAAAGCGCTGAGAAGAAGCCAGCTTTGGCCGGGGCTGGGGCCATGATTCGTCGGGATCCTGCTCCTTATTCGAACTTGAGGTTTTCATATTGGCCGCTGGTGCGTCGTGTTGGGGTCGTGCATGTACCCTTTGCTGAATGCTGATGACCGGTGACCCTTGCTCAAAGAGTGAAGCGTAATTTACACACCAAGTACACATGGGGTTACCGAAAACTTGAAGACAGCCACGACGGCCAAGCACGCGCAGCCTGCGGCAACTACCGCGCGCTAAGGCTGTGTTAATAATTGGGAGGCCTGTTAATAACATGTTTTTTAACAAGACCCCCTTGAAATGAATTATTAAC